>JARQOD010004091.1:0-21521 GCA_033576555.1 Oophaga sylvatica | reverse complement strand
GCTTCCATCGTATCCTACATTGGTTGCAACACTATAGAAGTAGACAAAGGAGTAGCCTTTCACAGATTGTGAACAGTTGTGTTTCAGTGTTCACTTCAGTCTGTGTTTTTTATTTTTTGAGTGCACATCCGCTCCAGTTACTTGTTCAAGCACTGCTGCTTGTACTCTGCTGAGGTGTCTCAGTGCCTCATCCTTTCATTTCTCTCCAATTGGTTTGCTCCATTCCATTTAAAAAAAATATAATCTATTAGTGTGACGCGCTTCCATCCGTATCCAATACATTGGTTGCAAAACTATAGAAGTGGGACAAAGGAGTGCCTTTCACAGATTGTGAAAGTTGTGTTTCAGTGTTCACTTCAGTCTGTGTTTTTTATTTTTTGAGTGCACATCACGCTCCGTTACTTGTTCAGATGATGCACTAGTCAAGCAGACTGTCCCCTTATCTGCCTGCTTCAGAAATCACTGAAAGCCCCTAAAGGAAGAGGTTTTTGGAAGAGGTGGAGGATGAGGAGTCACAAATTCAATTACCTTCAGGACAGTCAGCGCAAGTGGTTCCTCAAAAAGGGCTGGGCAGGGCTCACTTTGTGAGGAGGATGAGGAGGGGAGTCAATGGAGGAGGAAGAAATCCCTACAGAGGGAGGTACAAAATGTCTAGTCAGTATGTGAGCGGGGGGTTGGGGTGATGCAGAGGAGGCAGGAGATGACGCCTTTTCCCAGAGGACGCCTTTGTTGGCCAGTTGGGAGTCTGCGCACATGGTTGATTTCATGCTTCAGTGCCTGAGAAACGACCGCCGCATCGCCCAATTCTCACCACGTCAGATTATTGGGTGTACACCCTCCTAGACCCTCGCTACGGGACAACTTACAAACCCTCATCCACCGGTGAACCGGGACCGTAAAATGCAGGAGTACCAAGACACCCTGGTGCAATTTCCATACTGTTGTACATTCCAGTCGAGAGAGCTGCTGTGCTGTGCTACTGCTTTACAAGCAGCTCTGTGCGTCGAGGCAGTGTAGACACCCCTACAACAAGAGGGAGCAGAAAGCAGCGCCTCTGCACAGGGCAAGAGCTGTATGTTTACAAATGTTGGCGAAGTTTGTGACAGCGCCAGCAAGGTCTACACCATCCGAGACGGCTCCAGTCACCAGGAAGAAACGTTTCCGTTTTGTTTGGGGACAGACTACTTGGCTTTCCTCTAAGTGTACTCCCAGATGCTCTTCCCCTTTCAAATTTTGGGTCTCTAAGTTGGATACATGGCCAGAGCTTTGCCAGTATGCATTGGAGGTGCTGGCTTGGCCCTGTCCGTGTTTATCTGAGGCGTTTTTGTGCTGCCGGTGGGGTAGTAACAGACCGTCGCAGCGGGCTATCCTCAGAGAATGGGGACCGGCTTACTTTTCTGAAATGAACAGGCATGGTCTCACCTGAATTTGCTGTCCATTTCAGATTAATAAAATGTTTGGAACGTTTCCATGTTTTCCTGTTATGTTCTTTTTTCTACCACCTGAACTCTATCCCTGGGCTTTCAACACCGCCCTTTGTTGCTGTAAGTAATTGGCAGGGGTACTGACTCCTGGCCAGCCTGGTTACAGCACGACAGCTGTTTCCTGGCAGTGTGAACGTCAATTATCCTCCATAAGTTGTGCTGTCGGTTGCATTGGGTTAGCCGACTCTATGGTGCCTGCAGTTTAGGTGATTCCTATGTGTGCTGTGGGATATGTAAATAAAGGCTGTTTCCATTGTGACATAGGACAAGCACCCACTGTAGGACTGTGTGATTCAGTAACTGCGGACGGCTTGCGTCCTGTCAACTTACATTTTCATGGGTGCGTTCTGCTACCCGTCCGGGGTCCAGTACCGTCAACTGGTTCTCCCAGTGCCTTTGGCCTAGGTGCCTCCATCTCCGTATCCGAGTTCCACCAACGTCTGCTGGTCCTTGGTAGTGCTTTGGAGCACAGGTACCTCCTGCTTAGTAACCGTGTCACAGTAACGTCAGCTGGTACTCGGTTGTGACATTGCCTCTTTTCCTTCTGCTGCCCTCCGGGTTCCAGCACAGTCAGCTGGTTCTCGTTACTTCCATTGTCTCTTGCTCCATCTGATACCCGTCAGGGTTCCAGTAACGTCAGCTGGTTCTCGGAAATTAGACGACCTTAAAGACCACCCAGAAGAAGATGACGACAACAAGGACGACGAGCATGAAGCCAACCAGCCTGAACACCATCACAAAGAAAAAATAAAAGATTACCCAGAAGAAGATCACCAACAGGACAAAGAGGTTAAGACAAACTACAAGATACAGAACAAGAGACAGAAGAACAATAAGCAGAAGATCAAAAAGCAGAAGAACATGAAGTATAAGACCAAAATGAAGAGCAAAATATATGCTCTAAATTCTAAGCAGAAGAAGACTAAGCAGTGTATGGGGGTGAGTCCGTTCCTCCTCGTGGTGCCCCTGGAAAATGCCTGCTGCTGCAGGCTAAACTGAACACGGACAAATACTGTTGTAATTTAAATCTTTTGTGACAGCAAGAACGGAAGGATGAACAATTCATACTTTTACAGATTACAAGTACAGGAATCTCTGTCACAAATAAGAATATGATGAAGAGATGAAGAGGAAGAAGATGAAGAATTTGAATATGAAGAAGATTAATTAGTTTAATAATAACAATATGAGTAATGTAAACAAAAACATGAATAGCAAGAAGTTTAGAAGAAGATTAAGAAGGTGAAGATGAAGAATAATTTGATGAGAAAGATGATGCTGCTGAAGATTATGAAGGAGAAAGTGTGGCACTGGCAAAAGTTAAAAAGGTGAAGAGCATGGAAGTTGTGAAAACATACATATTTGCCAAAATAGAAAAAAGGTTAACAAACATTGTCAATTTGTTAGTCAATCCAAACGTATTTAAAAAATATATATATATTAATGCTATTTCAATGCATTGGGTTAAAACATGTATGCCTTTATTGTCTCCTCAACCTCCCCCAATACATTCTACATTAGTCTTTGTTGTTTTCCTTCATGTACAATTAACCAACAAGGCAAGAATGGGTTTTTTTAATGTCGATATTTGGTTCCCATAGACTTACATGGGACTTCCGGTATCGGAATCGGATATCGACGATATTTAGTGATATCGGCGATACCATTCCGATCCGATATTTTTAGATATCGAGCAGTATCGCTCAACACTAATAATGACCCTTTGGGTACAGGATAATGATGCTAACTCTCAGGGCTGTTATGTTTTGGTAGCTGAGGAGGCAGGAGCAAAAAACCGCATAGGCAGCCAAACACCAGACAGGTTGGAAACTAATAGGTTGCAGACCCCTAAACTAACCGCACAACTAGAAGCAGCGCCTCGTCACAGCCGGAGAGATTAGGTATCCCTGAAGATGGAAAGAGGAAAGCTAACTGCCCCGGAGTAGAGCCCCAAAAGAGTAGGAAGCCCCCAAACATATAATGGCGGTTAGACAAGATGAAAACACGAACACAGACAGAAAATAGATTCAGCAAACGCTGGGGCCCAAAACTGTCTAGATAGGACAGCACAGGAGAGAATACTGTCTGCAACCCAGAAAAACCCTAGGAAAAACTTCAACACTTCTGAATCCAAAAAATACTGAGACCACACCGGTCTTGACCACCTATATCAGATCTCTCGTGTGAACATGCAGCTACCCTGCAGTAAAATATCACAAGAACTGAGCAAATGAACAAATACAGAGAACAGAGACCAGCCCAAGCCCCCCAAAGGGGACCCGGCTGAACTATAAAGCAAGGCAGAAAAAAACAAGGAAAATCAAACCACAGTAAAAAAAAACTGAAAGGAACTTATCTGAATGCAAGCAGGAAACAGCAGAAAAGCAAGCTGAATTCCAACCTAGACCAGGAAGAACAATTGATCACCGGCCAGGATCATGGAAGGTCAGCTCACTGATATCAGGGCCAGTCCGTCCCACCTGATAACCAATCATCAGTTGCAGGTGGTGGATTTTTGCTGTTCAACATAGGTTCAATACCCTCAGCAACCACCAGAGGGAGCTTCAGCTCCAAAGTCATCTCCAACACGTTCACAACACAGGGCACAGGATAATGACACTGACACTTGGGGTCCAGGATAATGATGCTGACACTCGGGGTACAGGATCATGATATTGACATTTAGGGTACATGTCAATGATGGTCACACTAGGGGAGACAGGATA
This sequence comes from Oophaga sylvatica, assembly GCA_033576555.1. NCBI lineage: Eukaryota > Metazoa > Chordata > Amphibia > Anura > Dendrobatidae > Oophaga > Oophaga sylvatica. Next base: position 17,311 of record JARQOD010004091.1, on the reverse strand, counting down.
ATGATACTTACCCTCGGTGTGCGGGATAATGATGTTAACACTCATGGTATGGGATGACACTGACCCTCTGGGTACAGGATAATGACTCTAACTGTTGAGGTACAGAATAATGACACTTGGTGTACAGAATAATGATGCTGACACTCTGAGTACAGGAGAATGACTCAAACACTCAGGGTCCAGGATAATGACACACTCAGGGTACAGGACCATGATGCTGATGTTTGGGGTGCAGGATACCATCACTTGGGGTACAGGATAATGATGCCAACATTTGGGGTACAGAATAATGATGCTGAAACTCTGGGTGCAGGATAATGACACTCGGGGGATAGGGTAATGAAGCAAACACTCGGGGTTATAGGAAATTATGCTAACACTCAGGGTTCAGGTGAATGACATTCAGGTTACAGGATTAACCCTAATTTGTATATAGCTCAGAATTGCCCTCAGGGTTTATAGGGGATGCACTATGGTTAGCAGCATAGCTATATTGCTACCCCTCTTTGATAATGGGCCACTGTCGTGATGGTAACGTCATTGATGATAGTTAATATGATGACGGATGCTCTGATGATTGTAATATTCTTTTGCGCTCTCTGTAGTTCTTTTCAGATGTGCAGGAGCTAAGGATTTCTCCCTGTGCATCGTGCAAGCTGCTAATAATTCTCTAACAACATTCATTTTGCGCAGCAGGGCAGTATGAAGCTGGAGTAATCATCATTAATATTAGTTATGGCTATCGATTTCAGTTTTACGCGATGGATTTCTACTCCAAAGTGACACTATGAGTCTTCCTGCTGTCACAGAGATGCTACTCTCTTTCCAATCAGCCACTGGAAATTTTCCACCACAGAGCATATCCCAGATGGATGAGACTTGGCGTCAGGACCATCAGTGTCCACTGAAAAAGAACTCAAACCCACTCTGTTTTGTTACAGGACTCCTAAATCTGCCAATATTGTACACTATTTTGTATCAGATGCTAAATCTCAGAAACCTCCAGAACTAGGATCATCTTTATTGGGGAGAAGTGTTGTATTTGATGACCAGAATAGAAACCATGTACTTTGATTATAAGGATACTCCTACCATTTTATGTATACACCTCCTGTGCAGAATTATGAGTTTGTAATATTCTGCCTGCTTTTTATATCAAGAGACAGTAAAGGGTGAATTTGGTTTAGCAGACAGCTATTTCTCCTGATTTACTCTGTACTCATGAGCACTACGTTTGGCCGGCATTCATGAGACAGGAGAGAAAGCAGCTGCCAGACACCTACCAGAGCTCTTGTGCGGTGGAAAGACATGTGGTGCCCGTTGTCCAGTCAGCGCTTGCGTCACTGTCCCCGCTTTCTTACGGATTGAACATGAAGAGGAAGTCAAGGATCAGCTGCAGCCCGGCTTGTCCTACTAGTGGACAACCTTTTTAAAAATACCTTCATAACTGCCCTCCGCACACAAAACATAGTTAAGTTGCTTTTGGTGCATGTATCGGTCTAATATGTTCAGTTTTTACCTCTATTCAGTTTAACAGACTGGAGAACAAAGAGACAAATTATCTGCTGGCCTAATTTTTTTTGAGAGATAAAAACCCACCAATATTTAGTGTAGGAAAACAAGCATCCGCCACCACATATTGTAGACAGATAAAGACTTACTCCCCTTACAGAAGAGAGTCAAGAATTCACCCCCACATATTATAGAGATAAAAACCCACACCCAATTACTGAGGAAAGATAAAGTCCCGCCCTACTTAGTACTGGAAGACAACGATCCGCCCCCACTTATTATAGAAAGATGAAGACCTACCCTGACTTACTGTGGAGAGATAAAGACCCGCCCACACTTACGGTAAGAGAGACATGCACCTACTCCCACTTTCTGCAATCTCAGCTGATACAGATGGACTACACTTAACAAAAGGCAGCGAACTGTAATATGCACAGAAGGGAGACACCTGGAGGCCAGCAATTTGGAGTACATTACCAGGTTTAAAATGTCCTTTATGAGTAAACAAAGTACTTTGTAATTTTGTTAGTTCTTGCTTTGGTCATCAGATAACTTTATATTTATTAAAAGAGCAGCAGACGTATTGACACACCTGTACATGCGATTAGAGTATATACAAAACATGACAACAAATTACAGTACTGTAAAAGAGGTTTTACAAGCTAGAAATCATGTGATTGTGATAACTGACAGCGGTTATTGTTTACAGTCCAAACCCGTCAAACAAGCACCTAAAAATAACCGATCTGTAAACAGTAAAAACATTTCTCTACCTCTGAAGAATGCAATGATGGTCTGGTTTATGAATCCTGAGCAGACGGGATTATTTCCTTCTACCCCCATCCGACATGTGAATCATCGCTGCGACTACAGCTTTGTTAATCAGCGAACAGAACTTTTGAGTCAATAGCCCTGCTTTTGCCAAACGAATTTTATGGCTTTTTATATGTGATTTAATAAGAAAAGTAAAGTTGATGGAAAGTTATTTTGAAAGCCACTTTTTTGCTTTTACTACACAACCTATACTCAACAACCTGATGCGGGAACTTAATGGTCTAATATTACTAAGGGAGACGTGTGCGGCAGCCAATGTTCTTTTCTATTCTTATTCGAGTTTTGTAAATGCACCTTCAATTCCAGCTGCAGTCATAGGGGAAAACAATGAGATGTTTGTGGGGCTGTCCATTCCTATGTATGTGGTGGATTGACCAGCTGCAGAAATATTTTGTGTTCAATTATTTGCATTTATTATGATTCTTTTTTCTTTATTTTTTTTGTCACATCAATTACAACACATACTCTGATTTAAACAAAAATATTCATGCTGCCTTGGTCCAGCATTCAGTCTGGTCGGTTCTTGACGGCTGTATCATTTCTGCAGCTGGCAGCCTGGCTTTGGCATCCTGGATGCCTCTGGCGTTTACTAGGCCTCACGATGTCAGTCATGGCCAAAAGTTTTGAGAATGACACAAATATTAATTTTTACAAAGTCTGCTATTCACTTTTTCTAATGGCAATTTGCATATACTCCAGAATGTTATAAAGAGTGATCAGCTTAACAGCATTATTGCCCAAAATCAATATTTGGCTAGAAAATGAACTTTATCCCCAAAACACATTTCAGCATCATTGCGCCCTGCCTTAAAAGGACCAGCTAAACCCCTTTTCAGTGATTGCTCCATTAACACAGGTGTGGGTGTGATGAGGACATGGCTGGAGATCAATCTGTCATGATTAAGTAAGAATGACACAACTGGACGCTTTTAAAGGAGGCTGGTGCTTGTCATCATTGTTTCTCTTCTGTTAACCATGGTTATCTCTAAAGAAACACGTGCAGTCATCATTGCAATCCCCAAAAAAAGGGCCTAACAGGGAAGAGTATCGCAGCTAGAAAGATTGCACCTCAGTCAACAATCTATCGCATCATCAAGAACTTCAAGGAGAGAGGTTCCATTGTTGCCAAAAAGGCTTCAGGGCCCCCAAGAAAGACCAGCAAGCGCCAGGACCTTCTCTTAAAAGTGTTTCAGCTGTGGAGTCGGGCTACCAGCAGTGCAGAGCTTGCTCAGGAATGGCAGCAGGCAGGTGTGAGTGCATCTCCCACGCACTGTGAGGCGGAGACTCTTGGAGCAAGGCCTGGTCTCAAGGAGGGCAGCAAAGAAGCCACTTCTCTCCAGAAAAACATCATGGACAGACTGATATTCTGCAAAAGGTACAGGCAGTGGACTGCTGGGGGACTGGGGGTAAAGTTATTTTCTCTGATGAATCCCCTTTTCGATTGTTTGGGACATCAGGAAAACGCTCATTCGGAGAAGGACAAGGTGAGCGCTACTACCAGTCTTGTCTCATGCCAACTGTTAAGCATCCTGAAACCATTCATGTGTGGGGTTGCTTCTCAGCCAAGGGAATCAGCTCTCTCACAGTCTTGCCTAAAAACACAGCCATGAATAAAGAATAGTCCCCAGAATGTCCTCCAAGAGCAACTTCTCCCAACCCTCCAAGAGCAGTTTGGCGATCAACAATGCCTTTTCAGCATGACGGAGCACCTTGCCATAAAGCAAAAGGGGGATAACTAATGGCTCAGAGAACAAAACATAGAGATTTGGGGTCCATGGCCTGGAAACTCCCCCAGATCTTAATCCCATTGAGAACTTGTGGTCATCATCAAGAGACGGGTGAACAAACAAAACCTAAAAATTCTGACAAAATGAAAGCATTGATTGTGCAAGAATGGACTGCTATCAGTCAGATTTGGTCCAGAAGTTGATTGAGAGCATGCCAGGGAGAATTGCAGAGGTCCTGAAGAAGAAGGGTCAACACTGCAAATATTGACTTGCTGCATTAACTCATTCTAACAGTCAATATAAGCTTTTGTTACTCATATGTTTGCAATTATTATATTTCTGTCTGTGATAAAAACATCTGGCAAACACACATAAAACCAGAGGGCAGCAGATCATGTGAAATATAATATTTTGTGTCATTCTCAAAACTTTTGGCCATGACTGTACGACATGACCAGGGAAGTGTTTCTTCTATTTTCATCATTTGTTTGTTCTCATCATTTGATTTGCATCTTTTTTGAGTAATAATTTGCTCTTTAGGCATTTTTATTTTTGTACAAAATTCATTATTGGCTTTGTTGATGCTTTTATATATATTTTTTTATTTCATTGTAATTTTTAGCATTGCAGAGTATTAACCAGTAATCAGACCAGGTAGAGTTGAAGTGTCTTACTAGGACAAAGTAAAAAAGTGAAAAAAGTTTGCAATAATGTGAAAAAAATAAAAGTGAAAGTTTAATAATAAAATGGTAAAAATGTTTTGCAAAGGGGAAAAAACCAGTTTTCACAAAAAAATGAAGGAAAAAAGTATATATTTGGCATTGTCGCATTGGAATGAACCAATCTATAAAACTGTCATGTTATTTAAACCCTTTGGTCAACACTGTAAAATATTAAATAAAAGACAAAAAAAAAACTATAGCTTTTTTGTCATACTGACACGCAAAACATGGAATTAAAAAGTGCTTAAAAATATCACATACAAACAAGATAGTATTAATAAAAATTGACATCTTTTCCTGCAAAAAAACTAGCTCTTATACAGCTTCATCATCAAAATAATAAAGTTCAGTTATCAGAGTATAAAGATGTAAAAACAAATTATTATTTGTAAGAAAAATAAAAAGCTTGGAAACCCAAATACCCTCCTCTCGTGCCCAAAGCACACTTTATGTCAATATGTATGATGTTCAAGAAAAAAAGGTAGCACACTGTAGCGCTATAGCTTTGCGAACACAAAATACAAAATACTACATCTCTGTGGAGGGGTAATGAACCTGGTATAATTAAAACGCCGTGACCAACAGGTGGAGTGCTCAGGAGAAGGTAAATGAATACATATCAAAAAAAACTGACCGTCACCATCCAAACATAGATCCAGTGTGAACAGGTGCTAAAGGCTTGAGTCACCAACTCATACACATTCAAGAAAAAAAGGTAGCACACTGTAGCGCTATAGCTTGCGGACACAAAATATGAAAATATGAAAAAATGAACTGCATCACTGCCTTAGAAATATGAAAAATTTGAGAATTTTTGCGCATAAAAAGGCCAATTATGTGTACCTGGAAGCCACGTTAAGGCTCTTCTCGTATTCCAGGTCCTAATATGCCAATCCTCACTTGAAAAGTCTGTCTGCATGGGAACATATGAACCTCTCTTCAGACTATATCTACATCTTGTGGAGGGGTAAGAACCTGGTTAATTAAAACGCCTGGACCAACAGGTGGAGTGCTGGTAAAGGTAAATGAATACATATCAAAAAAATGCCGGCCATCCAAAATAGATCCAGTGTGAAGGGCTAAAAAGTGAGGCACCAACTCTACCATTCAAGAAAAAAATTCATATGTTCCCATGCGAACGACTTTTCTAAGTGGGATTGGCTAGTTAGGCCTGGAATACGAGAAGAGCCTTTAACGTTGGCTTCCGGTAAATAAAATTGGCTTTTTATGCGCTAAGACTTTCAATTTTTTCATTTCTAAGGCAGTGGCAGTTCATTTTTCATTTTTTAAATAATTTGTGTCCTCAAGCTTTTGCGTACAATGTGCTACCATTTTTTTTTGACTGTGTTGAGTTGGTGACTTAGGTTTTAGCACCTGTTCAAGGATCTATTTTTGGGGTGTGCCTCTCAGTTTTTTGATAAATATGTATGATGTATGGCCTGCTGCAGAGGGGTGAGCGCCAAAAGGGGTTCTCCAGTTTAATCTGTGATTATCTGTCTGCTGGAAGTTCTTCAATATGAGATTGGGGGGGGGCCCTGTCCGCTGTCTATGTATGACTACATGTCAGTAAACTATTTTACAGGAACACACTCTATACAACATTGTTTAGCAACATCAGAAGTAAGTATAAAATGATTACCTGACACAATATCAGCGAACTTAGGGTTAATTTGAGGACAGATGGTAGAAAGATATCAGTTGAATCGGGGGGTTAATCTTGAGGACTTGATGAGCTGTAACAGGAAAAAAGGGAGGCGGGGTCTAACCTGACCCTACACTGGGGCCTAACTAATCCCTTCCTTGGAGGTATGATAAATGGTTCAGGGCCCAAGTCTCCAGCCTAACCCTGTCCCTTCAGACCCTGAACCTGTAATCAGTCCAAAGAAGGACCTGAACCACCAAGGATATGGGCTGATCTCAGCTAAAAACCGTAGACATATAAGACAGACAGGATAGCACTCACTTGCTAACACCCCAACCCCGAAGGAACATAAATGGTCGGGAAAATAAATCTAAGCAAGTTAAGCTTAAAAAACTAAGGAGCTCCAACTAGGTCTATACAGATTCATTTTATCTGTGGTCTGCATGAAGTGTTTCACTGGCAACTCCCCAAAGCAGACAACCAGAAATTAAAGGAAACCAATAACAAATAATCTTGCGCCGGGAGAAACAGCACCAGTCCCAGCACGAGACAGACGAATTAATTAACTCCCCCCAACAAAAAAGGAAAAGCAACTCAGCTGTGAGAAGTCAAAATGTGCAACCGCGACGATCTTCGTGGCAATGCCAATGACAGTCCCCCCCCCTTTACGAGGGGCCTCCGGACCCTCGGGCCAGGCCGCCCGGGTGAGTTTGTGGAAGGTCCGAACCAAACGATCTGGGTTAACTCAGACGCAGGGACCCCTCCTCTCCTCCGGCCTCCCCTTCCAATGCACCAAGTTTCTGAAGGGACCGGGCGATTCAGGCGAGGTCAAATTTTTGATTCTTGAAATTCCAGTTACCTTGACCAACATGGGGGGAGGTTGAGGTGACGGTTGATGGGCCACATACCTTTTAAGTAATGACTTGTGGCACTTATGAATTTTAAACGTAGAAGGGGTTCCAGACGAAATGCCACAGGTTAATTATGGAACTGATCCTGTACGGCCGATGAATTGGGCCCCCAGTTTCCAGGGGGCACTTTAAGTTTTATATTCCCGGTAGACAACCTTTCCGATCGTTCATTCAGATCTGGACCAGAAATCTCCTCCTTCCGCCATTGTTTGTAACGGTTCCCCACGTACTCAAATTATTCAATACACCTCGCCCACAGAAGCAAGTGAGACGAGAAACGCTCTCCTCAGGAACCCCAGAAGGACCCCCCCTTGAAAGTACAAAACTGGGGTGAAAACCTAGCCCCAAAAAACGGGGACTTCCGTGGACTCGTCCCCCTGTTGTTAAGAAGCGAACTCTGCCAGAGGAAAGAAAGATGACCAGTCCTCCTGGTTCTCCGAGACAAAACACCGGAGATAGTCTCTAAACTCTGATTCAGACGCTCTGTCTGCCATTGGTCTGTGGATGAAAAAGCCGAGGAAAACGACAATTGCATCCCCCGACGTAAACAAATGCCCCCCAAAATTTGGGGAAAAAATGAGACCCCTATCGCCACCACTCAGAAGGAACCCTGAAGTTCCGATCTCCCTAATGAACCCTGCGCAGAGTTTTGCATTAGGGAGTGCAGGAAGAGAACGAATGTGCCTTTTTACTGAACCTGTCAACAACCACCAGTTGACAGTATTCCCTGGGCGGGGGGAGGAAGATCCGTAATGAAGTCCATAGATAAATGAGCCATGGACGCTCCGGAAGTTTCAAGGGTTAAAAGGGCCCCGATGGCGGGATGAGGAGTTTTAGAGCGAGCACAAACCCCACAGGACGCGACAAAAGTATAACATCTTTATTAGCGTTAGGCCCCAAAATCGGCGAGAAAGGAGATTAAAGTGCCTTACTCCCTGGATGTCCTGCTAAAGCAGAATTATGATGTGCCTCAATAACCTTTTTTCAAAATTTATTCGGGACAAACAGTTCCCTGGAGGTCCTGCAGGGGGTCCCCTGGCCTCTAACCCCTCCTCCTCAGCTCAAACATACCGCCGACATCCCCCCCCTCCTGAAGGATAGGGAATGGGTACCGTTCTCCCGGCCCCCGGGAAACTGCGAGACAAAAGCATCACCTTTACATTCTTAGACCCCCGGCGATAAGTGCGACAAAATTAACCTGGTAAAAAAAAACGCCACGGCTTGTCTGGAATTCAGGCTTAGCGGATTCTAAATACAGCAGGTTCTTGTGATCAGTAAAAACGGTGACCGGGTGGACTCCCCCTCCAAAAGTGAGCCATTCCCAAAACCCAATTTAATGGCCAAAAGTTCCTATTCCCGGGATATAAAATTCCTTTCGGCGGACAATTTTTTTAGAAAAGAAAGCGCACGGATGCCATTTACCAGGGGACGGACCTGGGGACAATATAGCCCCCACCCCTAGTCGAGGGGTTACCTCCCAAGAACGGCTGAGATACATTGGTGGATGAGAGGGTCCCGAAGCAAAACATCCTTTAAGAGGAAAAGCTTGACAAGCTTTGTCCGACCACTAGAAAAAATTTTTTCCTTTTCTGTCTGTCAGTGAGAGGTTTGACGAAGCGAGAAATTCAAATAAATTTCCGGTAGTAATTTTGAAAACCCCCCAAAAAACGCTGCAGGCCTTAAGATCCCCTGGCTGATCCATTCAAGCATGCTCTCCCCTTTTCAGGGTCCATACGGAAACGGAGCTGAACCAAAAACCCAAAAACTGAGTTCCTGTACGGCAAAAAACACACTTCTCCAGTTTGGATATAGTTTATTGTTCGCAAATCTGCAACACCTGTCTCACATGCCCCTGGGAGACACAAGATTGGCGAGTAAATTAAAATTCATCCAAAATATACGACCACAAACACCCCCACAAGGTGCGAAAAATTCATTAAAAAAATGTTGGAATATGCTGGTGCAGTAGCAGACCAAAAGGATAACCCAGGTTTTCATAATGTCCCTCCGGGTGTTAAACCCCTTTTTCCACTATCCCCCTTTTTATTCTAATCAGATTATAGCCCCTGAGACCCCAATTTAGAGAAAATTTGGCGCCAACAATTGATTGAAGGACAGGAAAAAGAGGGAGTGGATAGGACTCGAAAGTAAATCCGATTAAGTTCGCGGAAATCCAAGCAAGGGGTAGGCCTCCATCTTTTTTCTTCACAAAGAAGAACCCCGCGGCTACAGGGGAAGATGAAGGTCTAAATCCCCTTTTGGGGCCCAGACTTTCGGAAATAAAAACTTTCATAGCCTGTCTTTCAGGACCAGAAAGATTATACAACCTAGCTTTAGGCATTGCATCAGGAAGTAGATTAATGGCAGTATACACGCGATGAGGAGGCAACTCCGACCCCCTCCTCAGAGAAAACATCCCCAAAAATCCCAAAAAAAGGAGGCAAGTACTAGGAAACGACCGCAATACTGTGTTCTTTTGCAGTTGCTTTTGCAAAACTCACCCCATTGGCTTTTTCTCTGGACTGCCAATTAAATTACGGGTTATGCTTAACCAGCCCCAAAGGAAGTCCCAAACATGGGAGTAGGTAAACCCTCCAAACCTAACAAGTAATTGTTCCCTATGTATTGCCCTCCCGAAAAGGGCAATGTTATGAACCTCTGAAACAAAGCTTCCTTGGCGAGAGGCCTGGGTCAATGGAAAAAATAGGGGAAACGGTTTGACCAAAACTCAGATACATCCTTGAGCCTGGGGCAAACGAGCGCAACCTTGGCGCCGGAACCACTATCAGAAGAACAGACAATCTCTTCACTTAGTACCCAAAACACCCCTCCACTGGTACAAGGAATAGAAAAAACCGGGGATGAAATACATACTCCCGGTTGTCATCCACCCCACAACCCGGGATTAGCAGTTTTCCCGGCGTTTTTTTTAACAAGAACGGGATGGACATTCTCCAACAAAATGTCCCTCTTTCCCGCAGAAAAAACACCTTTAGTCCTGCGGCGTGCCCCCAATCCCTACTACGAAAAGATGTCCCTCCCAACTGCATAGGCTCATCCGAACAGACAGGGGAACCTCAAAAAATAAGGGACTTTAGTAGTGGTGGAGTAACAACAGGGAGTGGAGTTACCTCCCCCTCTCCCGAAGCCGTCTATCAGTACGGATGCTAGGGCCTAGCAGCCTCCAGAGAAGGAGGAGACTCTACGAGCCAAAAGTCTTTTATTTGTCAGAAAGCCCATGACAAAAAGGCCCTAAGAGCTGGGTCATTCCACTGGTATCCGTGGCCCATCTCGAAACTCAGAAGCAAATTCCCCGCGGCGATCTCCCTGCTGTATTTCGTAATTTAGTCTCAGCAAGAGAGACCCGTCTGGGTCATCATTTTCCAATCCGGCAGTAAAAAAATTGATTCAGGGCTGTAGAGCCGGGGACCCGGGGAGGGAAAATGCCCAGGATTGAGGGTCCCCTTGAAGAAGTGAGATAACAATTCCCACTCTCGCCTCATCACTCCCCGATGATTCGGCCGAAGCCGAAAATACAATTTACATGCCTCCCGGAAGGTAAAAAAAATTTGTCTCGCCACCATGAACCTATTGGAAGAGCTACTTTAGGTTCAACTCTGGTTTGGCCAGGGGAGGACAAACTTTGGATTATTGCCGTCGTCCATGGATTAATCCCCAATGAGAGCCAGCTGGGCTTGGATCCATGGTACTAGGTAATTTTTAAGGCCAGTGGAATATGTCACGTGTCTAAAGTATGACTCAAAGTCAGTAAAACTATTTTATACAGGAACCCCCACTCTTACAAATATAGTTTTTGCAACTCAGAATGTAAGTATAAAAAATTTACTGAACAATATCAGCAGAACTTAGGTTATTTTTGAGGACAGATGTGTGAAACGATATCGTTGAATCAGGGTTAATCTTGAGGACTTGATGAGCTGTAACGGAAAGAGAGAGGACCGGGGGTCTAACCCCGACCCTTTCAATGGGGTCCTACTAATCCCCTTCCTTGGAGGTCTGATAATGGTTCAGAGGTCCAAGTCTCCGCCTAACCCTGTCTCCTATCGACCTGAACCCTTTAATCAGTCCAAAAAAAGGTCCTGATACCACCAAAGGGAATGGGCTGTTTCAGCTAATACACCGATTAGACATATAAGCCGACAGGATGCACTCACTTGCATACACACTCAAACACCGAAGGAACATAAATGGTTGGGAATAAATCTAAGCAAGTTAAGCTTAAAACAACTAAGGAGCTCCCCTAGATTATACAGATTCTTTTTCCTATCTGTGGTCGCATGAAGTTTTTTCCTGGCAACTCCCAAAGCAGACAACCAGAAACTTAAGGAAACCAATCAACAATAATAATTGCGCCGGGAGAAACGCACCCAGTCCCACCCCGAGCCAGACAGAATTTAAAATCCCTAGCTGCCAAACAAAAGAAAAGCAATCAGCTGTGAGAAGTCAAAATGTGCAACCCCCGCCGATTTCGGGCAATGCACACATGACAGGGCCTGGAACACCCCCCCTATCCGGGCCCACCACATCCAGCATCGCCTTTCAACTGTATCGGAATCCTGGAGCCGATACAGTTGAAAGCAGTGATGGAGGAGGGAGCTTCAGAGGCGCTCCCTACTCCACATATTCTCTCTCTGCATCTGCTGTCTCAGCGCAGTGGGGCCAATGACGTTGTACAACCCGCCCGCTGTGACGAGCTTTACTAGTGTTGAAGACACTCTGAGGAGACCAGAGCGCAGAACGGATAGAGGTGATGGTTTTTTTTAATCAGTAACTTTTGTGGGGCCATTTATTATTGAAGTTAGGTGGAGTCATTTATTAATGGGGGTATGAGGGCCCATTGTATTATATGGAAGGCAATGGGGCCCATTATGCTTTGGATTGCTATGTGGGGCCATTATTTGTTTGCAAGGTTTGGGGGGGGATTATACTATTTGGAGGACTATATGGGGGCCATTCCTATTTACAGGACTATGTGGGGGCTTATTATACTGTTTGTGGGCTGTGTGGTGGCCACTATGTGTTTGGAAGGCTATGTAGGGGGTATTATACTCTTTGGAGGGTTATATGGGTGCCGTTATACTATTTGAAGGGCTAGTGGGGGAAACTTGCTTCCAAAAAGCCAAATGGCGCTCTCTCTCTTCTGAGTCCTGTCGCACACCCCAAACAAGTGTATGTCCATAGATATTGTATTGTTGCATCCAGAAGATATTTGCTTTTTAAATTTTGGGTCCATTTTCCGATTATTCTTTGTGAAAAATTAAAAACTTGGGGCTGAATAACATTTTCGTGTAAAAATTTATTTTTTATTTTTCCTTCCCATGTTAGAAACTTCTGTGAAGCACCTGTGGGTTCAATATGCTTCCACACCCCTAGATGAATTCTTTGAAGACTGTAGTTTCAAAATTGGGTAATTTATGGTGAGATACTGCTCTTTGGCTGTAAAGGGTTTACACATGCAGCATGTGTCCGCAAAAAATTGAGAAAGTTGCTTACCAAAACGGAACTCCTTTCTTTTGGAGCTCTACTGTGGCCGAACAGTAGTTTTCGTCAACATATGGGGGGATCAAACATACTCAGAAGAAATTGTACAATGAACGGGGGGTCCTTTTCTCTTGTGAAAATGCAAAATTTGTGGCTAAACAACATTATGGGTGCAAAAAACATAATTTTTCATTTTCAAGGTTCAATGTTTTAAAAATTTTTGAAGCACCTTTGGGTTCAAGATGCTCACCCCACCCCTAGATAAATTCTTTGAGAGGTGTAGTTTCCAAAAATTTTGTCACTTGTGGGGAGTGTCTGCTGTTTTTTGACCTGGGTTACTCTCCAAATCGACATGGTGTCTGCAGTCTTTTCTGGCCCATTGCATTGGAAAGTAAAAAATGCTCCTTCCCTTCAGCCCTCCTGTGTGCACAAAACAATGTTTTTTCCCCCACATTTGGGCATCGGTGTACTCAGGAGAAATTATAAACAAAAGTTGGGTCCATTTTCTCTGTACCCTTGTGAAGTGAAAAATGTGGGCTTTAAGCAACATTTTTGTTGGGAAAAATAAAAAATTTTCATTGCTCAATGTTATAAAATTCTGTGAATTTAAGGTGCTACTAACCTTAGATAAATTCCTTGAGGGGTGTAATTTCCAAATATGGCACTAGTGGGGGGGGTTTTACGTTTTGGTACTCAGGGGATCTGCAAAGCAACCCTGGGGACCCGCTATCTGTTCCAGTCAATTTTGAGCTCCAAAAGATAAATGGTTTCCTTCATTCTGGCCCTACCATGCACCCCAAACAGTAGTTTTCCACAACATATGAGGGGGGTATCAGTGTATGCCCAAAGAAAATGCACATAAAATTTTTGGGCTAATTTTCTCCTGAAAAATTTAGGGCTAAAAACAACATTTTTGTGGAATATTGTGATCTAAGGGGTAAAAGTTTGTCCTTGTGGAGAGTGACACGCCAGGTTGACATGCCAGTTGAAGAGACTTAAACGCCTTGAATGCTCCTTGGGAATTAATTGCAAATTGTCTTTCAGAAGGGAAGAGGACTTGAATCTAGTGTCCCTATTGGAAGTAGCAAACCTACAAGTTTAGATTGACCCTTTTAAAGGCCTTGTAAAGACTGGAATAAAAACCAACCGAATCCCCGTTTGCAGATACTGGTTTCAGAGTAATGCCCCCCATCAGTGGGAGATTCAGCCCATTATTGGAGGTATCACTATGGGTCCCTTGGGGCTTGTCTTTATTAGGACAGGACAATATTGGGGCCACGACAGGGAGTCTAGGAAATTATTCATACCGCTTATGTTCTCTCCCCTATATTTCCCCTTTCCCTTGTTTGGATCCATCTCCGGCAGGACTTCCGGAAAAAGGCCGGGATCTTTTGCCGTCAACCATTTTTTTATGAGCACGGGTTTTGGCACGAGCAATTTTTTTATTGATTTTGTTTGTGATTTTTGTCTTTTTAATAATTGAATAAAGGTTATGTTTTAATATATGGGGACCTCTCAGGCTATATTCACCCGAAGTAGCAAACCTACAAGTCAGTATTGCCCCTTTAATGAGCTTGTAATATGACTTAGAATATAAAAAAAACCCAGAACCCCAATTTGCAGACACTGTGTTTTCAGAGTATTGCCCCTCTTCAGGCAAAGTAAGAGATCTGTTTGGTGGTGTGAGAGGTAAGATTGGGATTTAAGGGGTAAGGTTTCTCCGTGTGGAAAGTGAAAAGGGCCAGGTCAGGCATGTTTGATGAGGGAAATATTAAAATTTTCACTTTTTCCTTCCACATTGCTTTTAATTCCAAAGGAAGTACCTAAAGGGTTAATTTAAAATTCTTTAAATGTAGTTGTGTTTCTTTGGGGGTGCAGTTTTTAAAGTGGTGTCACTTTTGAGTATTTTTTGTACAATGTCACGGGGTGTGTCGCCACAAAGATCGTCACGATTAACAGCCTGTTTCGCAGCTGAGTTTTTGGTGCTTGTATTTTTGGGGCCCCGTGAGGGGTTAATTCTCTCCTCGGTGCTAGTGGGCCAAGCCTCGCCAGCTGCAGCAATGTGCAAAAGTGGGCTCCTTAAAATCGCCGTTGTTAGGGAAGTTGTCGGTGAAAGCATTCCTTGAGACAAACAGAGCGGTTGTGGTTTTTGGATTTTGGGAGAAGTGAAGTGTACTTGTGTGGTTTTTTCCTTCCTCGCTTTATTATTTTCTCCTTACCCGTTGGTGTTCCCTCTGTTGTTGTGGTGCGAGTTTTTGTATGCAAGGTGGTTTTTTGGTTTTCCCCTTGTACGTCTCGTTCGTCTAGTACTGTGTGTTGGTTTATATTATCCTGTCCCCTGTTGTTGTGTTGAGGTCCTTTCAGGACTAGATTACTGAGGTTAGGGACCCTCAGGAGATGGGGTTCGCTGGCGGCTGGACCTCTGTACCTTTAACAGTACCCCAGGTAGAAGGGATTGTTGGGGCCCCCAGCTTAGGGTAGCTTAGGCCCCTGACCTCCTGTACGCAGTGACAGCGTGACATTTTCCCCGACGACAAAAGATTCTCTCCAGCTACCATGGACCAGTAGCCGTCTTGTCGGCAGTTGAGAGTTTGTCCATGGAGCTGGCGGACGTTAAGTCCAAGATTTTGTATCCCCGGAGCAAGCCGGACCAAAACCTAAGTAGTCTCCCGACAGGTTCACTGGGGGGCGGGACAAAGTTTTTTGTTTTCCGGGAGGCATGTAAATTGTACTTTCGGCTGCGGCCTGGGTCACGGGGAGTGAAGAAAAAGGGTGGGATTATCTCTCGCTCCTACAAGGGGACCCACAACAAAGGGGTTCTCTCTTCCCCCGGGCTCCCCGGCTCTCCAGTCAGTGGATAGGTTTTTTGTTGCTTGGGTCTCGTATATGAAAGACCCGGATGGTTCCCTTGCTGAATCTAAGTTACGTAGGACCAGCGGGAGATCGTCCGGCGGGAGGAAAATAGGTGGGCCACGGACCCCAGTGGAATGACCCCGGGTCTTAGGGCCAGTTTTGTCAAGGTTTATTTTGACAAATTAAAGGATGTGTTGGACAGTATGACCCTCCCGCGTTTGGAAGCCGCCCATGGCCCTTGCTATTGCATTGACGACGGCTTCGGGGGGTGGGGGTAACTCCGCCCCTGTGATGATCCACCTTCTTAAGGGGGCTTTTATGGAGGTTTTCCCCCGGTCAGCCAGAGGAGCCCATTGCAATTAGGAGGGACATCATTTCGGGGGAGGGGACCGGCGGTGCGCCACAAGACAGGAAGGTGTTTCTTCTGGGGAGAAAGGGGCATTTTATTGGGGGGTGGGCCTCCCTCCTTTGCCCGATAAAGGGTCGTCGGAAACTATTGATCCCGGTTGTGTGGTGGACGGCAATTGGGAGTAGGTATTTCCTCCCTAGGTTCGTCTCAGTTTTCGTACGGCGGGGAGGTGGTGGGGGTATGAGAACTGAGAGGTATCTGTTCTTCTGGATGGGGGCCGGGGTTAATTGGGGACGCTCGGTTTGCCCGGGTTCAAGGTTTGGATTGAGTGTGTTGGCTAAAACCATCCCCATATTCTCGTCGCGCCAGGGGCCCCGGTCAGGGAAGTTTTTTGCAAGTGTGATAACGTAAAATTCAAGGGGGAGCGAAACATAAAGAACTGTTGTCTTGTTACGTGTTGGGGGCTTCCCCTCCTAAGGTTGGGCCTTCCTTGGTTAACTAAAAACCCCCTAATTTTTGGCAATCCAGGAAAAAAAGCCCCAAGGAGGGGGAATTCTGTAAAAAAAATGCATGAAACGGTCATCGGTTCGGTTTTCTCCTGGGGCTTACCCCCATTTCTGGGGACTTTGAGGTGTATTTCGGAGAAAGGGTGTCAGGAACTACCCCCCAAAGCGTGTATGCTTTTTTGTAAATGTCCCCCAGGCCCCAATTTTCCAAATTTTGGGTTTAAACCATTGGCCAGAGAGGAGGCCCCGATGGATTATATTTTGAAAGTTGGTAAGGGGCATATTGACCCCCTTATTTCCCCGGTGGCCGGGGGGGTTTTCTTTGTGGAAGAAGAAAGTGGAGGCCCCGCCCCCTTCCTGGATTTCCGTAATTAATCGGGGGTTGGTCCCCGATCCGTATTCGCCCCATTTTTCCCCCTCTCTTCAATGTGGGGCGCCAAAGGTTCTTAAGTTGGTTTTAGGGGGGGGTACAAAATGATTAGGATGAAGGAGGGGGAAGATGGAAAAAGCGTTTTTCACTCTGGAGGGGCTTTGGAACCGTCAGCCTTCGGTTGACTAATGCCCGGCGGTGTTCCAAACTTTGTAAATGCATTTTTCACCGCCGGTGGGACAGTTTTTGATATATTGGTGATATCTTATTTACTCGCCGGATCTTGTGTCTCATCAGGGCAGTTAGGCAGGTGTTACGATCTTGCGGGATAATAAACTGTAGCCAAAGGGAAAAATGTGGTTTTGGGACAGGAATCCAGTTTT
>JARQOD010004090.1:0-58103 GCA_033576555.1 Oophaga sylvatica | reverse complement strand
GCGTGTGCTTTCCAGGGGGTTATATCCAATTTTTTGGGGACCATATCCTGTAATACGCCCCAAGAAACGCACAAAAATTTGGGGGTACATCCACTTTTGAAAAAGAAATAACTAAAGGCCATTTTCGGGCGGGCTATATTTTCACTGCGTAGGCATGGAGATAAGTTTTTCCAATGGGGGCGAATAGCATAGCTACCTTTGATACTTGCTTGACATTGTCCCCGGGGTTTCACATTTCAGGACACCGGAAGAGAAAAGCAATTTCCCCTCCCGGGGAACCCTTCTCCTAACAAAAAGGTGGGGTGTGTGAACATATTGATATTTTTTCCCGTCGACATATTGACTTTGCAAGTTTTTGACACACTTTTTGGGAAAATTAAATGTAATTTAATTTATTTCTAAGCTTACCTATCGAAATGTTTGGGCCCTTTGGTGTATTCCACAGAACCCATGGCTTGTAATCTAATTTCAAAGTGTGGTCTAACAAAAATAAAGCATTGTAAGGGTTTTGGGAAAGCGTGTTTGGTTTTTTTTTGTTTCTGATTTCCCATGTTTTTATTTTTTTAATTTTTTACAGGGCCCTTTTTTACTGGGGATTCCTACGCTGCTCTCCCCTTAGAGTTCTTAATAGGGCCCATCAACAATTTTTTAGGGAATTTTGCGGGCCCAAATTGTTTGAAATTTGGAACAAACTAATGAAGAAGTCATGCCTGAGGGCCCAAAAAAGAATGACTGGGTTTAGGGGTACACCCGGTTTTTTCCGAAAATTTTCCAGTTTTTTACACTTTTATAGGGGCCCTGGACGGCAAGCACAAAACGTTTTTCGAAAACCCCTAAATCAAGGGTTTCCCCAAATTTTTCAATTTCAAACAAAAATTTTTCAGTAGTTTTGGGTTTGGGCCCTTTGGGCGACACAAACTACAGTTTTTTAATTGTAGACATTGGGGCCTAGGAAGGACTGGAGAAATCCAGAGTCTTCAATACTTCCATAAAGGGTTTGGCGGGTACGCAATAACCAACTGGAAACCCACCACCAGCAAGTCAACTTACAGACTCTATTTAAAACATGTGCCCCTTTTTTTATAAATTTTTCGGATGAGGGATTTCAATTTTAAACCCCTTAAAGTTATGAGGCAATATCCCCGTCGTTATCTCACCCATTGGCTAAAAATATTTAATTGCGGCTGCACGTGCTCGGCGGCTGGTGGAGTGCACATTTGGAATTCTTTGTGCTAAATGGCGGGTACTTCAATCTGCAATTCAACTCAGTGAACAGAATGTTAATGTGGTCCTCAAAGCATGTGTGGTCCTACATAATTTTTGTAGAATACATGAATGCTCCTCACAACATGTGGGTGAGTTAGCCTCTGTGAATGTGTCTTTGCCTATGTCACCACCCATCCATCCCCGTCGTCCCCCTTCAGGCCTAAAAGTACGTGATGTGTTTACTCAATATTTTGTGTCCCCTGAGGGTGCTACTGCCTGGCAAGAGGAGGCATTATTACACATGTAGTGTGCCTATGTTGCTGTGTCATAAAGATATTTATGCTCACTTAATTGTATATGTTGTGTTTGTTTTTGTGTCATATTGTGTGTAAGTTTGGCACACCATAACATATTTAACTAAACAACTACATATTTAAATAATGACATACAATTAATGCGAGGCAAAACAATTTTTTATGTAGTAGCTCATGTTTTGTCGCTGTAAACATAATGAACAATTACAACTGGCTAATAAATTCTTGAAAACATGTTTCCTGAGAAAATTGAAGGACTATAACAAACTATAATGTTCATAACTTAAAAAAAAATAACAAAAATACATTACACCTATAACTGGTGGTAGGTGTGGGGTGGTGAAGGTGGAGGCCCAGATTGTGAGGGCTGCCTTGACTGCTCTCCAGCCACTGTGTCACCATGAGTGGTGGCTGACTGTGTAGTTTGTTGTCTGATTGTTGGTGGCTCTGTATGTGGGTTTGGGTAAGGGAAGGTTGGGAACTGTTGTGGGTAGTCATAATATGACTGGCCACTTACACTGTAGCCCCAAAATGCCCATGTCGACCATACCCATGTTGTGGCCAGCATTGAACATTGGGTATGGTCGAGTGGGCATATTCTGAATGGCCACTGTGTCCCATGGATTGGAGCTGGGGAGCTCCGTATAAAGAAGGAGCTGCAGTAGGATGAGTAGGAGGAGGAGTTGGGTTCTGTTGTACACAAAGAGGAGGTGGAGGAGGAGGATGATGATGAGGAGGAGGAGGATCAGAGGCTGAAGCAGATTGTGAGGGATTTGTTCCAAACAACCTTAACACATTCTCTGGACCAACCACCCATCTATCAAGACAATTTAGTAGGTTGGTTGGATCATTAGGCGGTGTTCCAGAATCCAACACAATCTGCAGTCCGCTTCTGATCCGCAGTCTGTGCTGTCTTGGAATAGCCCGGAGGTAACGGGCCAGACTGCGGCAAAATCCCTCCTCCCCATCATCATTTGCTACACTGGACAAATAGTCCAGAACTCCTCGGTCCACCTGCCTCCTTGTGGCAGAACCCACTCCTTCTCTTCTACGCCTGGGTCGCCATGCAACATCTGCTGGAGGCGAAGCCACATCCAGGGGCCTACCAGGGCTGCTGCTCAGGGGAGGGTCTTGGGACTGTATAGACAAGCTTTGTGACTCCACTGCTGGTGGTGGTGGTGGTGGTGGTGATGCTGCTGCTGTACTTGCTGCTGATGATGGGCCAGCCTCCTCAATATCCCCCACGGGGTCGATAACTGCCTCAGAGTCCGAAGCTGGCTCTCTGTCTGTAAGGTTTGACTCGGTGCTAGAGAATAAAATAAATGTATTAAAATTTATTCATAAAAATAGCAATACACTTTGTACAGACATGAACTTACGGTCGCAAATCCAGAGCTGGAGCAAGAAAATTTAGTCTATCATAATAGACATATTTGCGTTTAGTGCTTGCTGCTGCCCCACTGCGCCCCCTCAGCTGTCTCTCTCGCCTGTAGCAGTCTCTACAGCTGCGCCAACCCCTTGTAACATCTGAGGCTGAAAAAGTAACGGATAAAATACAATTTTAAAATTATCTGCCCTTGTAATGTATTTTATAAATAAATACCGTACAACAGCAATATTATACTTTTTTAACTTGTTATAGGGGTATAGAACACCAATACAAATTGTATGTAGATAGAATAACAATTAAATATTACAAGGGTTCATACATACAAAGCTCTATGACATATGTGTCACAATAATGAGCATTTATTTTGGACACAGCGATGGGATTAACAAAAGGGACACATATTAAGTACTTCACCTACGCATTTATTGGGTAGGCCAAAATTTTTAACGTTTACTTTGCGACCATTGCAATTGGAGCTAAATATCACACCAACACAGACGGCACCTCAACATTCATCCTACCAGGACCTTCAGTTGGTCCCTGCCCTGTGGTATTACCCTATATATGGGATGGAGCCTTTTCAAGTTCTCATATCCCACAGTGGCCTCCTCTGTTCCTTTTGTGTTATGTTCCTTAATGTTTCAGAAAGACCCATTGCAGGGTCGAAACATTACCTATACATGTTTTTTTCGGCTGTGGTTTTTTAAAATTACAGTTTTTTCACTTGCAAGATTGATTTATTGCGGCTGGTTTTCAAATTACAGGAGCTAAATATTAGATGTGCTTGGAGTACTGACATAGCACTGGGGGTTCAACAGTCATAACTGGTTTTTAAACACATTTCGGTTTCACATATAAGGGTACAGGGACATTCTAACACATTGTTGTTGGTACATACTGAGTAATCATACAGTATTGTAAGCGTTTTCAAAACGTTACTTACTAATGCGTTCTTGGTCCTCCCTAGACCTGTCGCCAAAATCCGGGAACATCTGGGAACATATTCTCCGCCAAGCCGCGTCCTTCCGCGAGCGGTTAGAATAATTTGGATCACGCTGGTCCCAAAGTTCTGGTCTCTCCTGGACCAGAACGATCTACATCTCCACATTTATGTGACTGGCCATGGTTCTGGACTCCGTGGAGGCGGTTTCCTGTTTGGGTTTGAATTTTCGTAGCCTAATTAGCATGTCAGCCCTTCCTGGCAATTATCCTGATGCAATTTCCTGCACCTGGGATAGAGGTGCGATTTAATCGCAAGTCACACGTGCGGTCCGTTTGTAATCCGATTTTTCATCGCTCCCATAGACTTGCATTGGTGATAGTCGACCCACAATCGGTGACAATCGCAGCATGCTGTGATTGCACTCGGACGTTTAAAACGGACCACAAAAAAGCGGATACTGGGAGCTGCTCCATAGATCAACATAGGGCAGACTGCAATGCGATATTTCATCGCATTGCAGTCGTCCGATTCTGTCGCCAGTGTGACCCCGGCCTAATAGTGTGTATAGTGTGTGCTTTCCTGTGTGTGAATGGATGCGTAGGTTTCTTGTGTATGTAATAGTGTGTCTGTAGTATGTAGTATACAGTATGTGTTTCTCTGAGTATATGAGTGTATATGGATATACTGCCTCTGATTCTGGAGTATGATCAGGCCTGAACCCACAATTGTCTCTGCTTGGCAGGATCCCACATAACAAATCCCCCCCAATAACAATCCCTTGCATATATCCTGCACCGTGTAACCTGTAAGATCCCCTGAGTATCCGGAGTCCTATCCAGTAATGTGCTGGGTGCAGGCAGTGCAGTGCTGGTGTATGTGATGCTATCAGTGCAGAGCGGCCGTATCTGCAGATGAACGCTGTGCACTGTGGTGCCCAGCACCCAACACCTGGATGTTCTGCAGTTATTGCCCGCTGAGCCTCACCTTATCACACCTCCGCTATAATGTCCGCTCTGTGTAAGGGCCCCGATACACTAAGAGAGATCACTAGCGAGATCGCTGAAACGTCACCGATTTTGTGATGCAATGGCGACCTAGCCAGCGATCTCGCTGTGTGTGACATTCAGCGACGATCAGCCCCTCTGCTGTGAATCGCTGATCGTCGCTGAATGTCCTGGACCATTTTTTGATCGCTGGTCTCCTCGCTGGCCAGCGCGCATCGCTGCGTGTGAGAGGTGGGAGACCAGCAATCGCGAGCTGGAGCTGGTAACCAAGTAAACATCGGGTTTCTAGGCGTTGCATAGTCGCTGTCCTTATCGCTGCTGAGATCTGCCTGTTTGGCAGCTCAGCAGCGATCATGTAGCGACACACCAGCGATCATGACAAGTGCATATCGTTGTCGGGATCGCTGGTGAGTCGCTATGTGTGACGGGACCCTAACAGGCTCGTGCATGATTCCAGAGCTCTGCAGTCACATATTTATTGTTCTGGTCATTCTAGCAATGGACCTAATAGTCCGGGCAGTGGAGACCACAGTTATTTCACTATGGCCGGGTCACACTTGCGGGAAACTCGCACGAGTCTCGCACCTCAATACCTGGCACTGCCGCCGGCACTCGGGACCGGAGTGTGTGGCTGCATGTATTTCTATGCAGCTGAAAGCTCTGTTATGAGTGCCGGCGGCAGTGCCGGGTATTGAGGTGCGAGACTCGTGCGAGTTTCCCGCAAGTGTGACCCCGGCCTATAATATATAGATGTAGTGATGAGTCTGGGTTTAGGTTCCTGTCGGTTCTGTGTGGGCGGCCAAAGCCTCTTTTTTTCTTTGACTAAACTATTACAGATAGGATATCACAGATTTGTCTGTTGAGAACAATATGTATTGCTGACATCGCAAAATGACCTAATGACTGTGGTGGACTCTTGTGCAGTTCCTCTGTTGGATAATGGGATTGATTAAGTTAATGCCTCTGATCACAGTGTCGGCTTAACATGATCCAATAATCTCACGAGAGAATCGGAGCACACTGAGGAGAAGATGGAGGAAAAAATTCTCTATCTTCTCCATCTTATCACTTTGCGGAAAATCGGACTGCACTCAGATGTCATCCGAGTGCAATCCAATGTTCTGCCCGCACTCACTGACTTGACAGTTTGCATGTCGTCCAATATACCCTGCTACTCAGCATGCTGCAATTTTTTTTTTCTCCTGCCAATTCAGTATGAGAAGAAGACACTAGTCGGCACTGCCCAGAAATAAATGGAGCGAGCCGCACATGAGCAGCCGCTTTTTATTCTGGGAGCTATCACAAGATATAGTGTTGTAACTTGACGCTCATGGGCCGCAATGAAAAAATTCCAGCGGGGCCCCCAATTATTGCAAATCTTTAATAACATTGGTCTTTTCATATTGGCTAAAAGTACTTTTGGGGCCCCCTAGGTTCCAGACCCTGAGTGTGATTGCAACCCCTGCACCTGTTTGTAGTTGCGCCTCTCGCTGGATCAGTATTTTATTTTTTCCCTTCATCAGTGGGACCTGCACTTACAAGTATAGGACATGCGCTATATAACATATTCTCTGATTTTGCCATAAGGCTATGTGCACACGTTGCGGATTGTTAGCGTTTTTGCCGCGGTTTTTCGCGGCAAAACGCTTACCAAACGCAACTCATTATATCCTATGGGATTCTGCAATGCTGTGCACATGCTGCATGCGGAAAAAAACGCAGCATGCTCATTCTTTTTCCGGAATCGCGGCGATTCCGCCGCCATAGGAATGCATTGAACCGCTTAGGCCTCTTTCACACATCCGTTTTTTGCCAACAGGCACAATCTGTCTAAAACCGGAAAGGAGGATCCGGCGCTGATTTTGAAAAAACTGATGCAACGGATCAGGTTTTTTGCCAGGTCCGTTCTGAACTTTTGAAGCTGTAAATGCTTGTTACGCATGTCCGGACCGAGGAGAGAGAGAGAGAGGCGCTATCAGGCGGGTGCGGCAGAAAAAAAAAATGTTGCAGTGACCGTTTTGTCTGGCCGCCGGAATGTACATTTCCGCCGGATCCGGCAAAAAACGGACGCAACGCAAGGACATCCGCTAATGATAGTCAATGACAAAAAACGCATCTGGCGATATAAAAAAACGGATCCGTTTTATTAAAAAAGCACCGGATCGCGCCTGACGGCAAAAAACGGATGTGTGAAAGAGGCCTTACTTTCCGCATGTGGCTATGCCCATCATAATGCAAAGTGAGCGGTTCATGTGCGGATGGTACCCAGCGTCTGGAGGAGAGGAGACTCTCATCCAGACCCTGTGTACCATATCCCTGTAAAAGCAATAATTAAAATAAAAAATAATGACATTCTCACCTTCCGGCGTCCCCAGCAGCCTTCCTGCCTCTCAGCGACGCTCCCGGCCAATCCCTTTCCCAGGCGTCCTTTGCGACAATGACCCCAGATGACAAACTTTAAGTGTTCCATATTTACTTTTCTTGTTGTGGTGATGATGTGGTTTATATATTTATAGGGAGTCGATCACCCCCAAAATTCATGTTAAGTTATAAAGGGGACTTGGCTCCTATAAAGATCATAGCAGTACAGTACATTATAGTGGTGCAGAGCCAAAGAAAATGACTTTTAATTAAAATACAAATGAGGGGGCTTTGAGATCAATCACCATTACTCCCATTCTAAGGGTGCATACTCACAATCAGGGAATGCAGCATTTTGGACACAATCTCTTACCGCTGCGTCCAAAACGCTGCGTAGTACAGCAGCAGCATAATGGATGGGATTTCTAGAAATCTCATCCTCACTATGCTTCTCCCCTCCGCAGCGTTATTTTAGCTGCAGTGCGGGTTTTGGGACTTCCGCATCTCCGCAGCATGTTCATTTCATGCTGCGGAGTCAGAAGAGATCTCCATTGGGTGAACGCAGGGAGAAGCCGCCCTGCAGCCACCGCAGATCGTGAGTACAGGGCAGCTGCGGTCTCCCTGCCTTCACCCGCAGGTTCCCACAGGTCCGGAGACACTGCTTCCAAGACGCAGCGCCTCCAGATGATGAGCACATACCCTAAGGCTATGTTCACACACTGCATTTGTGTGTTTTCGCCCATAGCACGCTGCAAAAACGCAGAAAAGAACTGACGCTTATTCTTTCCAAAATGCAGCAAAACCTGTGCAGTTTCACTTTCTGCAAATAAATAAAACCAATGTGTGTTCACAGCTTTTCCCTGAATCACAATAAAAAATGCAGGTTTAGATTAGCATAAAACCAGGGTAAAAATGCAGCAAAACCTTACGTGTGTGAACATAGCCTAAAGAGGAGGAGAGAGTGGAGAATAAATTTTATATGCGGCTCCTTCATTCATTGACTAAAACCCCATAGACCTGTCATAGGGGTGCACCAAAATCTCCTCATTTGCTTTAGATTTAAAATAATTTTCTCAGGAAATTGTACTGTTCTAGTATTTTACAGGCGCTAAGTCCTTATACCACTATATAGCTAGCTTAATATGCATCTTGGGGGTGACAGACTTCCTTCTTAAGTAGTGGTGTTACCATTTTTTAGAATGTAGAAATTTTGAGGGGCGCAATACGGTACGTGGTCTGGTGGGGGGGCCAATTAGAACTTCTGCTATGGGACCCCTTAATTTCTATGTACGCCCCAGGTGCAAGATGCATTTTACCATTCACATACTGCTCTGCTGCAGGACTGATTGCCCATAACTTACACACCACATCCAATGTCACCCCTCAGTACATACAGGCATCCAGCCATGTTTCGTCCGAGCGGTGGTTCGTTGGTGGCGCTCGTCCCCCTTCCCGTTCACACATCCCTCGCTCAACTCAATGTGAAGGCCCCTGCCATTACCCCGGACAGCCCTGTGTGCAGCACGTGTGATTGGCTAAGCGTTTCGGGGTAAGAGGCGTGGTCTGTTGCAGAAGACAGGCCATTTTTTACTGATTTAAAAAATTTACTATGGGGGGGCGCCATTTTGCAGTTTGCCTCAGGCAGCAGAGAGGCTAGGTTCACCCCTGGGCATACCACACAGTGAAAGAACCGGCCCCGCCGACTATGAACTGACAGTTCATTGCCGGCGGGCGGCGGGCCCTTTAACCCCTTAACGACCGCCGATACGCCTTTTAACGGCGGTCTTTATGGGTACTTAAACCACAGCGCCGTTAATTAATGGCGCTGTGGAAAAAGCCTATAGCGCCACCCAGAGGCGCATTTTCTCCGGGGTCTCGGCTACCGGGGGTAACCGAGACCCCAGAGAACATGAATCAGGTCAGTTTTTACCGACACCGATGTTGCGATCGCCGTTATTAACCCTATAACGGCGATCGCAACAAAAAAACAAAAAAAACAATGTGCCATTTAATTTCTCTCTCCTCTGATGTCATCGGACATCAGAGGAGAGAGAAAATGGGTCCCCGGGACCCCACTGTGGCCCCCAATCCCCTCTTATGGCCCCAGGGCCCTCTGGTGTCCTCCGGTGCCGGTGCCATGCTGCAAAATGGCGGGCGCATGAGTGGTGCGCCCGCCGCGAGGTGACGGGGGGGATGGGCGAATTTCTCTGGGGTCTCGGCTGCCTGGGGTAGCCGAGACCCCAGAGAACATAATAGGGGCCCCCCCAGACACCACTCTTTTGCGATCGCCATATAGCGGCGATCGCAAAAGAGAAATCACAGCCGCAATCCTTGCCTGTAAATTTCTCGCACATCAGAGGGGAGAAAAATAGTGTCTCGGGACCCCCGATCTCCCCCCCCCTGTACCTGCAGGGGTCCCGTGTCCTCCGATCCTCCCCATGGCCTCCATTCCTCCCCCTGTCCTCCGTTCAGGCAGCTTCTTCATCCAGTAAAAAAAAAAATGGCGGGCGCATGCGCAGTGCGCCCGTCGAATCTGCCTGGCGGCAAATTCAAAAAATTATTCATTCATTCTCTAAAAGTACATTTTGATGACTGTGATAAGCTATCACAGTGATCAAAATAAAAAAACAGTACATAACCCCCCCATTTATCACCCCCTTAGTTAGGGACATATAATAAAAAATAGAAATTATATTTATTTTCATTTTTCCGTTAGGGTTAGGGTTATAATTAGGGTTAGGGTTAGCATTAGGATTAGGGTTATAATTAGGCTGGGTTCATACTGCGTTATGGCAGTCCGTTAGACGGACTGCGTTACACCGCGGTATAATGCGGTGTAACGCAGTCCGTTAACGCTGCCATTCACCCCCATTTGAGGGCGCATCGCGACGCATGCCGTAAAGCGGCATGCGTTTGCGACGTGCCATCATTCAGTGACGGAGCCTCGGACGCGGGCTGCAGCATCTGGGCTCCGTCACCGCTAGCGCAGATGAATCATCTGCTGATTCCTCTGCGCTAGCGGGTATAGCATAACGCGATCGCATTATGCTATACCGTTACCAGCCCGTCAACGCTATGTGTTCAACGGGCTGGTAAAACGCAAAATGAACCTAGCCTTAGGGTTAGGGTTACAATTAGAGTTAGGGTTATAATTAAGGTTGGGGTTACAATTAGGGTTGGAATTAGGGTTGGGATTTAGGTTAGGATTATGGTTGGGATTAGGGTTAGGGGTGTGTTGGGGTTAGGGTTGGAGCTAGAATTGAGGGATTTCCACTATTTAGGCACATCAGGGGGTCTCCAAACACGACGTGGCGTTCAAAAAGTCAAATGGTGCTCCCTCCCTTCCGAGCCCTGCCGTGCGCCCAAACAGTGGTTTACCCCAACATATGGGGTATCAGTGTACTCAGGACAAATTGCACACCAAGTTTGGGGTTCTAATTTCTCCTGTTCCCCTTGGGAAAATAAAAAATAGCTGGCTAAAAAAATCATTTTTGAGAAAAAAAATGATTTTTTATTTTCACAGCTATGCGTTTATAAATTTCTGTGAAACACTTGGGGGTTCAAAGTGCTCACTACACATCTAGATAAGTTCCTTAAGGGGGTCTAGTTTCCAAAATGGGGTCACTTGTGGGTGGTTTCCACTGTTTAGACACATCAGGGGGTCTCCAAACACAACGTGGCGTTCAAAAAGTCAAATGGCGCTCCCTCCCTTCCAAGCCCTGCCGTTCTCCCAAACAGTGGTTTACCCCAACATATGGGGTATCAGCGTACTCAGGACAAATTGCACACCAATTTTGGGGTTCTAATTTCTCCTGTTACCCTTGGGAAAATAAAAAATAACTGGCTAAAAAAATCATTTTTGAGAAAAAAAATGATTTTTCATTTTCACGGCTCTGCGTATATAAATTTCTGTGAAGCACTTGGGGGTTCAAAGTGCTCACCACACATCTAGATAAGCTCCTTGGGGGGTCTAGTTTCCAAAATGGTGTCACTTGCAGGGGGTTTCTACTGTTTAGGCACATCAAGGGCTCTGCAAACACAACATGACGTCCGCAGAACATTCCATCAAAGTCTGCATTACAAAATGGCGCTCCTTCCTTCCAAGCACTCCCATGCACCCAAACAGTGGTTTCACCCCACATATGGGGTATCATTGTACTCAGGAAAAATTGCACAACAACTTTTTGCGTCCAATTTCTCCTGTTACCCTTGGAAAAATAAAAAAAATGGGCTAAAAAATCATTTTTGGAGAAAAAAATGATTTTTCATTTTCACGCTCTGCGTTATAAATTTCTGTGAAGCACTTGGGGGTTCAAAGTGCTCACCACACATCTAGATAAGCTCCTTGGGGGGTCTAGTTTCCAAAATGGTGTCACTTGCAGGGGGTTTCTACTGTTTAGGCACATCAAGGGCTCTGCAAACACAACATGACGCCCGCAGAACATTCCATAAAGTCTGCATTACAAAATGGCGCTCCTTCCCTTCCAAGCACTCCCATGCACCCAAACAGTGGTTTCACCCCACATATGGGGTATCATTGTACTCAGGAAAAATTGCACAACAACCTTTTGGTCCAATTTCTCCTGTTACCCTTGGAAAAATAAAAAAAATAGCGGGCTAAAGAATCATTTTTGAGGAAAAAAATGATTTTTATTTTCACGGACTCTACGTTTATAAATTTCTGTGAAGCACTTGGGGGTTCAAAGTGCTCACCACACATCTAGATAAGTTCCTTAGGGGTCTAGTTTCCAAAATGGTGTCATTGCGGGGGTTTCTACTGTTTAGGCACATCAAGGGCTCTGCAAACAAACATGGCGCCCCAAATTCATTCCAAAATGGTTTGAAATACAAATGGCGCTCCTTCCCTTCCAAGCACTCCCATGCACCAAAACAGTGGTTCCACCCCACATATGGGGTATCAGCGTACTCAGGAAAAATTGCACAACAACTTTTGGGTCTAATTTCTCCTGTTACCCTTGGAAAATAAAAAAATGGGGACTAAAAATCAGTTTTGTGGAAAAAATATGACTTTTTATTTTCACGCCGGAGTTTATAAATTCTGTGAAGCACTTGGGGGTTCAAAGTGCTCACCACACATCTAGATAAGTTCCTTAGGGGTCTAGTTTCCAAAATGGTGTATTATTGTGGGGGGTTTCCACTGTTTAGAGCATTCAGGGGCCTCTCACAAAGCGACATGGCGTCCCATTATTATCAATTCCACCCAAGTCTGGCTTGCAAAACAGGTCAAATGGGTATCAGCGTCTCAGGACAAATTGCACAACAAACTTTTGTGGATTTCTTGTTACCCTTGGGAAAATAAAAATTGGGGATAACGATCGGTTTGTGGAAAAAATATGATTTTTATTTTCATGGGGAGTTATAAACTTCTGTGAAGCACTTGGGGTTCAAAGTGCTCACCACACATCTAATAAGTTCCTTAGGGGGTCTATTTCCAAAATGGTATTTGTGGGGGGTTTCCACTGTTTAGACACATTAGGGCCTCTACAAACGCGACATGGCGTCAGCCAATTCTGAGTTGAAAAAGTCAAACGGCGCTCCTTCCCTTCCAAGCTCTGCCATGCACCCAAACAGTGGTTTACCCCACATATGGGGTATCAGCATGCTCAGGACAAATTGCACAAAAACTTTTGGGTCTTGTTACCCTTGGGAAAATAAAAATTGGGGTGAACAGATCGTTTTGTGGAAAAAATATGATTTTTTATTTTCACTGTTCTATGTTATAAACTTCTGTGAAGCACTTGGAGGTTCAAAGTGCTCACCACACATCTAGATAAGTTCCTTAGGGGGTCTAATTTCCAAAATGGGGTCATTGTGGGGGTTTCCACTGTTTAGATACATCAGGGCTTCTACAAACGCGACATGGCGTCCAGCCAATTCTGCGTTGAAAAAGTCAAATATCGCTCCTTCCCTTGCGACCTCTGCCGTGCCCCAAAAAGTGGTTTACCCCCACATATGGGGTATCGGCTTATTCAGGAGAAATTGCACAACAAATTTTGTGGTTCATTTTTTCTTTTAACAGTTGTGAAATAAAAAAAATTGGTTCCGAAATAAAGTTTTTGCAAAAAAAGTTAAATGTTAATTTCCTGTGAAGCACGTAAAGGGTTAATAAACTTCTTGAATGTGATTTTGAGCACCTTGAGGGGTGCAGTTTTTAGAATGGTGTCACTTTTGGGTATTTTCTATTATATAGACCCCTCAAAGTGACTTCAAATGTGATGTGGTCTCTAAAATAAAAATGGTGTTGTAAAAATGAGAAATCGCTGGTCAACTTTTAACCCTTATAACTTCGTAACAAAAAAAAATTTTGTTCCCAAAATTGTGCTGATGTAAAGTAGACATGTGGGAAATGTTATTTATTAAGAAATTTGTGTAACATATCTCTCTGATTTAAGGGCATAAAAATTTTAAGTTTGAAAACTGTTACATTTTCAAAATTTTCGCCATATTTCCATTTTTTTCATAAATAAACACAAGTCATATCAAAGAAATTTTACCACTAACGTGAAGTACAATATGTCACGAAAAAACAATCTCAGAATCAGCTGGATTCGTTAAAGCGTTCCAGAGTTATAACCTCATAAATTGACAGTGGTCAGAATTGTAAAAATTGGCCCTGTCATTAAGCTGCAAAATGGCTCTGTCACTAAGAGGTTAATCGCGGCGGGCGGAATGTGCAGAGTGAGGAAGGCCTTGATGACGTCACGCCGCCTGTGCCAGGAGAAGACGGAGTCCAGAGCGCGCTTCTTCAGAGCAGCGGGGGAGATAGGTGAGTACTGGTATTTTTTATTTTTTTTAACGCCGGGCCCGGCCTATGGGGGATTCTGCTGTGGGACTGCCTATGGGTGATTCTGCTGGCTATGGGGGATTCTGCTGGCTATGGGGGATTATGCTGGCTATTGGGGCCTATGCTGCTTATGGGGGATTATGCTGCCTATGGGGGATTATGCTGGCTTGGGGGATTATGCTGGCTATGGAGGACTATGCTGGCTATGGGGGATTATGCTGGCTATGGAGGATTATGCTGGCTATGGGGATTATGCTGCCTATGGGGGATTATGCTGGCTATGGGGGACTATGCTGGCTATTGGGGATTATGCTGGCTATGGGGGATTATGCTGGCTATTATGGGGATTATGCTGCATATTGGGGACTATTATGCTGCCTATGGGGGATTATGCTGCCTATTGGGGATTACTATGCTGCCTATGGGGGGTTATGCTGCCTTTGTGGGACTACTATGCTGCCTACTGGGGACTACTACGATACGATACACTTTATTGATCCCGGGGAAATTACTATGCTGCCTATTGGGACATTCTGCCTATTGGACATTTACCTGCCTATTGGGGACCTATGCTGCCTATTGGGTACTATGCTGCCTATTGGACATTTACCTGCCTATTGGGGACCTATGCTGCCTATTGGGGACTATGCTGCCTATTGGGACATTTACTGCCTATTGGGACTATGCTGCCTATTGGGGACTATGCTGCCTATTGGGACATTTACTGCCTATTGGGACCTATGCTGCCTATTGGGGACTATGCTGCCTATTGGGACATTTACCTGCCTATTGGGGACTATGCTGTGTATTGGGGACCTATGCTGTCTATTGAGGACATTTACCTGCCTATTGGGAACATATGCTGCCTATTGGGGACTATGCTGCCTATTGGGACCTATGCTGCCTATTGGGGACATATGCTGCCTATTGGGACATTTACCTGCCTATTGGGGACCATGCTGCCTATTGGGGACATTTACCTGCCTATTAGGGACTCTCGCACCACACCAGTCTGAGCCTGAGCTAAAAGCGGAGTTGCGCCAATATGTGCACTGATGAGGATGAAATGATATGGATTGGCAAGGCTGCAGTGATGGGCAGTGCAGGCTGTATGTCTCTGTGTGGGCAGTTTTATTGCTGGTATATTGTTTTTGTAGCGCTGTATATATATTGGTATTTTACTAATAGCAATTTGGAATCCCTAGGAAATAATGATATCAGGAAAGAGAAAAATCGCTTCACTTGTGACAAATATAGAACCGAACATTGACCATCTCATTAGCCAAAAGCAGACCCATAGTTCCCATTGAAATACCAGTAAGTTTGTTGATTTTTAACTTTACTTGTTCTTTATTTTAAGTATTGTATTTGTTCCTGTTTTGTTTTTTTTTTTTACTTCAAAATAAAAGTGTAGTATATGGTGTATACAGGGTCATACACATCGTGTGCGGTATAGAGTGTATATACACTGCTGTATTATACTTTTCATATACAGGTTATAATGCCTCTTATTCTTTGTATAGAGGTGAGTGTGCCATGTATAATATATGGTATATACAGCATAGTGTCGCATACACTGCTGTATTATACAATATACAACAGTTCTAACGCTCCATACCTAATATGCAGTGTAATGTACAGTGTATATGATGTAACCTGTATAAGATGTGACATTGGCTTGCCCCCCCTAGTTTTGATCCTGGGTACGCCCATGCAAGCTGCCGGTGGTGTGAGTCTGATATGGGGCCCGCCGCCACCTCAGGCGCCGCTATGAGAGGAGGTGGGACGGGCCCCGAGCAGACCGGCACTTCCGCGTCATGTGACGTGGGGGCATTCGCGCGCTCTCACGTCACATGCAAGGCTGGCGTGGTGGACGTCGGAGCGTGGAGGACGGAGCGACGCGCGGAGCAGAAGAGCTGGAGGACGCAGTCACCTGAGGATTGGCAGATTGGTAAGTATGCTTGCTGAGTCTGACTCTCTTTTACAGGGACGCGGCAGCCGCACCTTCCCGTCCCGGCACTTGAGGAGAGGGGGGAGAGCGGAGGGGGGAGGTGTGAGTGTATCTGGGGCCTCAGGCCCCAGGACACAGCGGGCCACATTAGAGGCCCCAGGAAGCAGCAGGCCCCTATTGGGGCCCTAGGAAACAGCAGGCCCCTATTGGGGCCCTAGGAAACAGCAGGCCCCATTAGGGGTCTAGGTCCAAAGGAAGCAGCGGGCCCCATTAGGGGCCTAGGTCCAAAGGAAGCAGCAGGCCCCTTTAGGGGCCTTGGGCCCCAGGAAACTGCAGGCCCCATCAGGAGCCTAGGGCCCCAGGAAACTGCAGGCCCCATCAGGGGCCTAGGGCCACAGGAAACTGCTGAACAAGGTAATTATGTTGCATTATTCTTGTGAAGAAGAAATTTGTAATCTAGCCCATAAATTGCTTTCAAAATGGATGATTTATTCAGTAGAACAAAAGTACGGTATACAGAACAATGTTAGATTATTCTGTATACTGGACTGTTGTTCTACTGAATAAATCATCTGTTTTGAAAGCAATTTGCAGGCTGGATTACAAGTTTCTTCACACATTTACTCTGAAGAAAGCCTACCTCAGTTGCTTCCTGGGAGTTGGTTCTTTTCTGTTATTTCACTATCATTAGTCCAAAAACCTCTAATTTTGGATAATAAAGGTATCTTTCTTAACACAACTTAGGTAGACCGGGATTGGCAATGCGCGCGGGGGATGGGACCCATTGTGAAGTTTGCTGTGGGGCCCTGCCATTCCTAGTTACGCCCCTGATAGCCAGTGTTGTGGTATCATCCAGAGAGTTATAGCCTTGCAGTGTCCACACTTCCTTTTAAATTAGCAGGTGGTTAAATCACTTTGTAGAACAACTTATTAAAAAAACATGCGTATAGAACGCATGTGCGTACCCATGTCCTTGTATACGCATGTGTTCCCATAGACAGTAATGCCTTTATTTGACGCACTCATCCGCATGAGCATGAATGCGCATATTTGACGGATTTTTGCCTCTTCCAAAATCCAACATGTTTCGTTTGCCAGACCCCGCCGCAGACCGAAAAACAACGCATGCATATGCTGACGCATGGGAACTGATGCAAACACATGCCCCTGCGTACACCATGTTAAAGAGAGGTAAACATGACGCATTCGGATTGCTGTGGATGAAACGCTGGGCAAACAGACGCAAATGTGAAACCAGCCTTAACTGAGCAGCAGTACTCAATGTCAGGAAACAGCTGTAAAAGCAAACAAGATTTTAGGGTGCATAAAAAGAGAGAGAAAATCCTGTGACCCAAATGTATTATTACCCCTCTATAAATCACTTGTAAGGCCGCATCTTGGATATGGGATCCAATTTGACCTCCACATTTTAAAAATATATTTGAAATAAAGAGTCAGTTAAAAGGCGGAAACTAGATTATTACATTATTACAAGATCTCATTTATATGTATAAATACATATGTGATCGATGTGTAGCCCTGGTATGTAAGGCACACATAAAATCCTGGAGGATGTGCGGAGAGGTAACAGTTTAATGCTTGATATCCATTCACTCCATCACACACTTGGACACACCCATAGGGTATATAAGGTAGTGACATGCAGCAGAGCTGTGTGTCTGTTTCCTGTCTGAGAAGAGCTCAGATCAGTGGAGTCTGTTTCCTGTCTCAGGACAGTTCAGTCAGTCAGTGAAGCAGGGTAACTCACCTGATGAGAAAGAAGAGTTGCAGCAGATACTTCAGCCGCCTGTCCCAAGGACAGTGAAGTTCAGTCGATAGAGATTCCTGAACTAGGAGAATACTGAGAATCTGTCAGCGAGCTCTAAGAAAGAAGCAAGAAGAATTGACTTTTACCGCCAAGAAAGTTGGAGTGCTTATGTTAAGAGCGCGAGCAGGGCGAAGGGCGCAGTGGAAGAAGTTAGAGCAGTGCCTTAGGTATAGGATTACCTGCACAATTTACCCGGTCACTGGGGACCGAAGTGTTGCTACTGTTTCAGGCATAATAACGAGAAAACCAGAGACTCGCTGGACTACAAGTCGCAGGAGTAAGCCCTTAGTGTCGGTACGTAACCGGAGTCAGGGAGAACAGTCTAGCCTGATCAGCAAATATAGACTTGGGTCTCACCACTGGAAGGCTCCACCACAATGCTGGCCGGGCAGTACAGCTATAGAGTTAGCTGGAGTATTCGGAGTTAACTACGCTTCATGCAAGTTGGACTCACCTACATATTGGAAGTTAAGGAGGCCTCTAACCTGCTCAGCTGTTATCTCGAAGCACATTCTCCACCCCAACCAGCTCCCAGGGATCTGCCTAACATCTTGAAAGTAAAAGGTATGGAAAGAAGCTGCATGGTGTGAGACTGATTCATTTATCTGCACCCTACATCATTATAACCATAGACTTTGAGGGACCAGTCCCACCTGTGGGGGACCTGACATCTAGCTGCCATAACATCCCCTCAGAGATCTATTCAGCAGCGCTGGTCTTTAGTGATCAGAAAACTACAGGTGGCGTCACGAACTGTTATCTACCTATCCCCTGTAAATAATTTCCCCCCATCATACGCCTGACCGCCAGGGCCACGGACCGAGCCACCGCTACCAGTGACAACCCCCATAGACTTCCATGGGCTCGGCTCCGAGTACCCCATAGCCCTGGTAACCCACAATTGTGGTGCGTGGTCGAGTCAAATGTATAGTACTGGCACATAACTTATCACTTTCCAGGACCTTACAAAGGGTAATGGAACACTTGTAACATGTGGAAGAAATTCAATTCTGGCAGCTAAATAGGAAAGGGTTCTTTACAGTTAGAGCAGTCAGACTTGAATACCCGAGACCACAGAGGTAGTAATGTCAGACACTATAACAACATTTAGAAAAGGGCTGGAAAGTTTTTAAAAAAAACATGACATTGTGAGTTATAAATAATCTAGTAACAGAAAATGTATAATGGTGACGATAGTTTACACTTTATGGCCCTGGGTCTTTTATG
Source organism: Oophaga sylvatica (assembly GCA_033576555.1). Taxonomy (NCBI): domain Eukaryota; kingdom Metazoa; phylum Chordata; class Amphibia; order Anura; family Dendrobatidae; genus Oophaga; species Oophaga sylvatica. The sequence continues at coordinate 39,074 of JARQOD010004090.1, read as the reverse complement.
AACCTATATAACTATGTAGAATGTACATTAGGAAAATGCTTGAAATGCAATTCCCTATAATATTTTACAAGTAATTTCCTCCTATTTTTTTCTGTGTAAAGTGCTAGTTATCTGTCCAGTCTCTGCATCTATAAAGTGCACAGCCCTCCTGAAACACTCGCAGGTTTCATTTCTAATCTGTATTTCTTATGGAGCCTAAGGGAAGCCATAATGATAGGCGCCTGCTGGTAACAAGTGCAGTAATTTGCATCTATAATGAAAGCGGATTACCAATGATGAAAGGGTTAATACTTGGCCCGGCTTTAGTAATAGCCCCTGTAGTAACCATGACAACTGTTCTGAGGTCATAGACACGTGTGATAAAGAAGATTCCATAATAGAAGGCCGCGCTGCCACGATCAGCGCCATTACTGATGCGCCTGAGGACGTTGAGCTTGACCACCCCACGTAATGAGCCGACCGTGGTGAAATTTGGAGGTTCTAGCAGGGAAAGGGGCTGTCTGCTATAGACACCCCCAGGGCATGGGAAGGTAACAGAGCGGGGTCCCCGGGACAGGATTCCCTTCTGTTACCCCCTACAAAGAGCTGCTCTACTTTGGGAGTTCATGGATGGATCTGTGACTTTAATGGGTGATAAATTGGGAGGGGGAGGGGATAGTTATCCTATTATGGGTCATCCATAATGAACAATCCTTTTAACTAAGTGTCCAACTTCTTGAGTCTTGGACCTGGATCTGTAAGGGAAAAATGGTTCATCCACCTGGGAATCAGATCAGCCAAATTGGGTCTAGCAACCAATGTGGTGACAGATATCGCAGCCAGATCTCTCCCACATCCGGTTATCACATTTATAGTCTATATTTGTTATGTCGTTCTCTGTAAATCTGGTAAAATGTATAAATTGTAAAATTCTGCAGTTCTATCTGTTATATATCGGCACTAACTCTCTAAGCCCAAGGGAAGGGCGATCCTCCAGCCATGGTTCTCTAGAGGTTTCCACCATGGGGTTTTTCCTCTCCTGAGTGCTGGGGGGTGACTCTTCGTGAGTCGGGGGTTGTGCCATTTTGGGTGTCATGATTATTTAAATAAAGTTGAGAACGTTTGACACCTAATTGCGATGCTTCGTGTATTTATTTCCTGGGCTTCTACCGGATTCATTTTTTTTGGGAGTCGGGGTTCGTCACACATCACTGAGTCACACGTCTGGACATTTGCCGGCCGCAGTTTTGTCCCAGGGGTTGCCCCTGATCTGGTGATGAAGATGGAGAAGAAGTGACAGCCATTAAAGCACAGCACCTGCGAGTGTGCGCTCATCCTCGGAGTAAAGACTCACAGTATCACAGGATTACACACAGCTTCCTCTCCTCATTCACACAGTGAGTATTTGGGGCCGTAATTTACATCAGTATTTGTAACATAAAAACCAGAGGGAACAAACACAGAGAAAAATAACAGAATCACTGTCACCTCTTCTGTGTTTTGGATCCTCTCCGGGCGTCTCATAACAGATACTGATGTAAAATGTCACCCTAAATCCTCACTAACTGACCTGACGGTGTGAGCTGCAGTGAAGCAGCGGAGGTTGGAAGCGTTAAGGAGGTTTCAAAAACAAACTGTCCTTTCCTCACCCTCCCCAGGACAGACATATGTTCACTTCTAAACTGCCCCCCTATCCGCACCTCACTCATTTAGGTGAAGTTCTGCTGCATATTTTCATACAAAAAAAATATTACAGTTCCAGCAAAGTGGATGACATGTATATAATCAAAAAGGCAAAAAAAAGTCATCTTACCCATAAGAAGATCCACGCACGGAGACTTGCACTGGGCTAGAGGTTGGCAGAAGCAAAAAATTGAATCCTCTGGTGGGCCCACTGTTCTTCAGTCTGACACTGGGTCCGCATCCACCAGCATTACATTCACCCACCAACATTAGCAAATGTGGTACCAATATTCAAGAAGGGGACAACATCGGAGCCTGGAGTTTATAGACTGATAGGTTTAACCTTTACTGTGGGCACCATCTTTGTAGGTTTTCTAAGAGATGTTATCCTGGAGTATCTCAATAAGAATAATCTAATTTCCTAATAGCAACATATGTTTATGAGGGATCTGTCTTGCAAACTAATCTGATCTGAGGAGGTAAAGCTCTAGATCGGGAAACACTGTTGGGAAACACAGTGGATTTTGTCTATCTGGACTTTTCAAAGGCATTTCATACAGTGACACACAGAAGGTTTGGTCTATAAAATGAGAGCAATGGGACCAGGGGAAAAATATATGTAACTGGGCTAACTGGCTCAGTGATAGGAAACAGAAAGTGGTTATTAATGGAACACACTCAGATTGGGTCACATTCAACAGTGGGTGCCAGAGAGATCAGTAATGGCAGGGTCGGACATATCGCTGGAGCAGCTACACCGGGGTCCAGAGTTGGAGGGGTCCTGTGACATACAGCTGAAATGTATTGTGACTCAGGGAACCCGCCAGCTCCCTACGCTGCCATATATGCCGATGGCCAATCAGAAGCTGGCAGCTGAGGTTCGTGCGCCCCTGACTGGGGGAACATGGCAGTGAAGTCATGCGCCATGGCTCGCACGCTGAAGATCATGTATAGCAAGATGGCAGTAGCAGATTAGAGTGCAGCGTTGATCTCTTTGCAGCGGAAGGTAACTGAAGACAGTAAGTGACAGAGCAGCCGAGTGCAGGTACCAGCCCATCTGGCAAATGCCAGAATTGCCAGATGGCCAGTCCAGCCCTGGCTGTAAGCCATAATAATCAACATTAACAGAAATAAACACATGAAATAGATCACTCTGTAATGACTCTATATAATATATGAGTGCCACTTTTTGCATTGAAGAACTGAAATAAATTAACTTTTTGATGATATTCTAATTTTGTAAGAATCACATGTAGCTCTGGAACGCTTCAACGTATCACACTGATTGTAAGATTGTTTTTTGGGACATATTGTACTTCATGTTAGTGGTAAAATTTGTTCAATATGCGTTTATTTATGAAAAAAACTGAAATTTGGCAAAAATTTTGAAAATGTTACAATTTTCAAAATTTTAATTTTTTGTGCCCTTAACCCCTTTCTGACATCAGACGTACTATCCCGTCCATGAAACCCGTGCCAATCTGACCATGGACGGGATAGTACGTCATAGGCAATCAGCTGCGCTCCTGAGGGGAGCGCAGCTATTCGCCGCCAGGTGTCAACTAATTATCACAGCTGACACCAGGGACTGTGTGTCAGGAGCGGTCACGGACCGCTCCCGACACATTAACCCCTGGCACACCGCGATCAAACATGATCGCGGTGTACCAGGGGCACAGGGGAGCATTGCGCAGGGAGGGGGGCTTCCCTGAGATGTGTCGCTCTGTTCCGAGGGACTCTCCTCCCTCCAAAGACTCGGATCCAAGATGGCCACCGGGTCCTGCAGTGAGGCGGCTTCCTCAGTGCCTGCTGAGAGCAGGCACTGAGAAGCCTGCAGCAGTGCCTGTGCGATCGCTGGTGTGATAGCGTGCTGTGCACACTGCCACACCAGCGATCTGACATTTTACAGTGATGTCCCACCCTGGGATAAAGTAAAAAAGTGAAAAAAATAAAAATAAACATGTTTTAAAAAAAATTCCAAAATAAAAAAAAAATGTATTCCCCAAAAAATTCAATTTTTCAAAACAAAACTATAAAAGTACACATGTTTGGTATCGCCGCGTCCGTAACGACCCCCCCTATACAACTGTCCAACTAGTTAACCCCTTTATTGAACCCCTTAAAAAAAAAAGCAAAGCAAAAAATCAATGCTTTATCATCATACCGCCGAACAAAAAGTGGAATAACACGCGATCAAAAAGACGGATATAAATAAACTTGGAACCGCTGAAAACGTCATCTTGTCCCACAAAAAACGAGCCACCATACAGCATCATCAGCGAAAAAATAAAAAAGTTATAGCTCGCAGAATAAAGTGATGCGAAAATAATTTTTTTTTATATAAAATTGTTTTTATTGTATAAAAGCGCCAAAACATAAAAAAAAGATATAAGTGAGGTATCGACGTAATCGTACTGACCCGAAGAATAAAACTGCTTTATCAATTTTACCACACGCGGAACGGTATAAACGCCTCCCCCAAAAGAAATTAATGAATTGCTGTATTTTGTTCTTTCTAACCTCCCAAAAATCGAAATAAAAAGCGATCAAAAAATGTCACGTGCTCAAAAATGGTACCAATAAAAACGTCAACTCGTACCGCAAAAAATAAGACCTCACATGACTCTGTGGGCCAAAATATGCAAAAATTATAGCTCTCAAACTGTGATGATGCAAAAACTATTTTTTGCAATAAAAAGCGTCTTTTAGCGTGACAGCTGCCAATCATAAAAACCCGCTATAAGTAGTAAATCAAACCCCCTTTATCACCCCCTTAGTTAGGGAAAAATAATAAAATTTAAAAAATGAATTTATTTCTATTTTCCCATTAGGGTTAGGGTTGCTGCTAAAGTTATTGTTAGGGTTGGCGCTAAAGTTAGGGTTAGGGTTGGGATTAGGGTTAGGGGTGTGTTAGGGTTAGGTTTGTGGTTAGGGTTGGGACTAGGGTTAGGGGTGTGTTGGGGTTAGGGTTGGAGTTAGAATTGGGGGGTTTCAGCTGTTTAGGCACATTAGGGGCTCTCGAAACGCGACATGGCGTCCAATCTGAATTCCCGCCAATTTGGTTTGAAAAAGTCAAACGGCGCTCCTTCCCTTCTAAGCCCTGCCGTGTGCCCATACAGTGGTTTTCCCCAACATATGGGTATCGGCGTACTCAGGAGAAATTGCACAACAACTTTTTCTGTCGATTTTCTCCTTTTACCCTTGTGGAAATAAAAAAATTGTTTGTAAAAATCATTTTTGTGACTAAAAAGTTAAATGTTCATTTTTTCCTTCAAAGTTGCTTCAGCTCCTGTGAAGCACCTGAAGGGTTAATAAACTTCCTGAATGTGGCTTTGAGTAACTTGAGGGGAGAAGTTTTTAGAATGGTGTCACTTTTGGGTATTTTCTGCTATATAGACCCCTCAAAGTGACTTCAAATATGAGGTGGTTTCTAAAAAAAATGGGTTTGTACAATTTGTTGTAAAAATGAGAAATCGCTGGTCAACTTTTAACCCTTATAACTTCGTAGCAAAAAAAAAATTTGGTTTCAAAATTGTGTTGATGTAAAAATAGACATGTGGGAAATATTATTTCTTACCTATGTTATTTGACATATTTCTCTGTTTTAAGGGAATAAAAATTAAAAGTTTGAAAATTGCAAAATTTTCAAAATTTTCGCCATATTTCCATTTTTTTCATAAATAACCACAAATTATATCGAAGAAATTTTACCACGATCAGGAAGTACAATATGTCATGAGAAAACAGTCTCAGAATCGTGAAGATCCGTTGAAATGTTCCAGAGTTATAACCTCATAAAGAGACAGTGGTCAGAATTGTAAAAATTGGCGAGGTCATTAACGTGCAAACCACCCTTGGGGGTTAAGGGGTTAAACCTGACAGGGCACACCTGTGAAGTGAAAACCATTTCCAGTGACTACCTCTTGAAGCTCATCAAGAGAATGTGGATTGCCCGCCAGGACAGTGGGAAACTCGGTACTGGGCCGGTGTCTTAAAGGGATGTGTCACGGCAGCAGTAACCCGGTCCGTGGCCCTGGGAGTCCAATAAAAGGGGAATATTTACAGGGGATGATAGAGTTTGTAGTAAAGTATTCGTAATGCCACCTGTGATGTCTGGTCAGAGGTGACTAGCGCTGCTGTGCAGATCCTCTGAGACTGATGGTGATGCAGCAGAGTTGGAATAGCTTCCCACAGGTAAAGCTGGTTGTCTCAGGGCAGAAAAATGTTGTAGAAAGTAATAGTGCTGGGAGATGTAGCAGAGTAGAGTGTGTGCCGCAGGAAGAATTTGAGAGGACACAGTCAGATGCAGTTTCCAAAGCTATACTAACAGTTCTGTCTGCAGCACAGATGCCCGCTTGGTACAGTGTCCTCCAGGTGAGGTGCTCAGCAAACTCCCAGGTAGATTGGGATACACCTTTCCAGGACTCCTTTCTATATGTTCCTTTCACTGGCCGTCTCACTGTGCTGATTCCCACTCCTGCTTCCTTTCCAGCACCCCACAATGTCCCAGATCGGCTGCTGCGAATCCTGTCAGATAACGTCTTCTCTGCATTTCCTTGATTCTGTATAGCTGCCTGTCCGGAGAAGATGAGTGTGGTTGTTGTCTGTGACCCCTAAAGTTGTCACAGCAGTCGGCTTGCTAGCTGAGTCATAAAGTTCTCCACTAGGCTAGGGGGCGAGTTCCTTCTGCGACTTGGTCCCTCCAAAATTGGATCGGGCCACACGGATGGATCACTCACTATCCGTGACCCTAGGACCCCTTCTTTCCTTCTAGAAGCTTCCCTCTATGCTTCTCGCTCACGTACTCTGTCTGGGGCCGAGCTTCTATCAGCTCCTATCAATGGTACTCGCTCTTGCACAAGGTGAATAAGTTGCTCCTTGTCAATGTCGATAGTGGCTTCTTCCCGTTGTGAAACCTATAGATAAAATAGAAAAAAAGAATTTTAAGTAAAACTGAAAAAAAATTGTAGTACAACTCTGATGAAAAGAATACTTACACCCCGTCTTTCCTCCTGAGACACATGAGCCCGACGACCCTGGGAAGAATCATCTTCACTCGACTGCAGTAGTATAGGGACCCCAGTATTCGTCAAACTCAATTTGACAGGTCGACACGCCCCCTATCATTTAATCCGTCTCCCTGTCAGCTTGATCCAGGTCGTCACGCCCTCTGGCTGAACTTTGCTCAGGCTGGGAAATCTGTGGCTGAACTTTGCTCAGGCTGAGAAATCTGAGCTGCTGGATTTTTGAATTTCAATCAAAGTGATTTATTCATGTCTATTGATATTTTATCCGCTGGATTAGATTAGTCTGTGGAGTTTTACTGTATTAAAGAGTGCTTCTTGATTTTATAAGTCTCAGGAAGAAACTTTTAAGGACCCAGTAAATGTCTGTATTAGAATCCATCAGTAAATGTATGTAAAGCTCATTTCTAGCAGACTTGTATAAATGTCCCCGAAACTTTTAAGGAGTCAGTAAATGTCTGTATTAGAATCCATCAGTAAATGTAAAGCTATTTTCTAGCAGAGGAGAGAAACTTTTAAGGACCCAGTAATTGTATAAGGAGTTCTAGTTAAATACAGACTTCTGTATATAACTAGTATATAAGGATTTTTAGTGAAATAAAGAGTGAATCTTGATTTTATACTGTTGTTAGAAGTCTAAATATTTTTCTATCTACTGGCTAACATGGTACAAAGATATACACCTTTACTGCACCATAGAGGTAATTTATCTATGTGTGTGTTTCACACAGGACAAGTTCTGTGATCCGTCTTTTGTGTGGGAAAAGTCAACAATTTTTATTAAGGTCTAAAATACATTATCATGGATAAAAATCCAAAAGAGTGGGATATACAGCATGCAGAAAAAATAGCCAAATGCAGACAGGTGTGAATTACATTCAAATCAATATATAATAGTGCACATCTCCATATCTTATATGTTATAGCGATAATAGACTAATCCGGGGCTATACAATAATAAACTCCATATATTTGTCCGTATATATGCAATCTATGTAACTCACAATATCCCCCAATAGGCAGACATATATGCACTATATATAGGATTATAAGTATCTCAATGAAGCATGTATATCAATAAAGTAACTTCTCCATCACAGTTGCTAATATAATGATGTTACCATGCAAGTGCAGAGCTCACAATACATACTGTGCGTGCATATGAAGTCAATTAGCACATCCATATGAGGAGCTATATCAAAAAAGCAGCGCCATAGATGTGAGATCATACCTGAATGCTGCTTGGCACCCCTTGTGTATAGCCCTCATTTCTAACAGTGTTTTTCACAGATAGATCACTTCAAGAAAACTGTCCCGACAGTTCATCCCTATAGTGTAGTTTAATGTATCAAGGTGTGTGTACAAGGTTTGGAATTGTCAGAATGAGTGAAGGTCGATGCTACGGTAATTCAGGCAAACAGTAAATAGTATTGCATTGTGTATAGTCAGTGGGATCTTTTAAAACCAACACATTTATGTGTATTCTGATAGCAGTGCCCATAGAATGAGTGAAGGTCGATGCTATTGTGACATGTTAGAAACCACATATACTAAATAGCCCATTCAGGCAAACAGTAAATAGTATTGCATTGTGTATAGTCAGTGGGATCTTTAAAACCAACACATTTATGTGTGTTCTTCTTGAAGTTACAGCTCAAAGACATTTCAATCATTGACTTAATTGTGACATGCTAGACTGAAATTGAAATAAATTCAAAAAGGAAGCTTTTGCAGTATAAAATACAAATTTTATTAAGGTCTAAAATACATTATCATGGATAAAAATCCAAAAAGAGTAGGATATACAGCATGCAGAAAAAATAACCAAAGTGTTGACATGAAGTTACAGCTCAAAGACATATACATTATCATGAATAAAAATCCAAAAGAGTGGGATATACAGCATGCAGAAAAATAGCCAAATGCAGACAGGTATGAACTACATTCAAATCAATATATAATAGTGCACATCTCCATATCTTATATGTTATAACGATAATAGCAGTCTATGTAACTCACAATATCCCCCAATAGGCAGACATATATGCACTATATATAGGATTATAAGTATCTCAATGAAGCATGTATATCAATAAAGTAACTTCCCCATCACAGATGCTAATATAATGATGTTAGCATGCAAGTGCAGGGCTCACAATACATACTGTGCGTGCATATGAAGTCAATTAGCACATCCATATGAGGAGCTATATTAAAAAGCAGTTGTGTATAGTTGGCCAATCAAATATTAGTTATGCGTTAGCTATCAGTGTCAACCATAGCAGCTCTCATGATGCTAGCTAATCACAGATGCTAATATAATGATGTTAGCATGCAAGTGCAGGGCTCACAATACATACTGTGCGTGCATATGAAGTCAATTAGCACATCCATATGAGGAGCTATATTAAAAAGCAGTTGTGTATAGTTGGCCAATCAAATATTAGTTATGCGTTCATTACCACTGTCAACCATAGCAGCTCTCATGATGCTAGCTATTCTGATCAGCTTATCATATCAACCATGAAGCCTCTTTTAACCCCTTCACAATAATGTACAGAGGGGTTTTTATGTTTTAATACTGATAGACATATTGTGAACGGACATATAGGGTCCATGTGAGATACCATATTTTTCAAATATTAGTTAAGCGTATATTTCAACATTTTGCTCCTTCACAGATTTATTTTACATTATTTTTTTATTTTGCTTAAGGATCGTGTACAGAGGAGTTTTTATGTTTTAATACTGATAGACATATTGTGAACGGACATATAGGGTCCATGTGAGACATGTCTGGACAAGTCCGGGCATGTCTGGGCATGCCTGGACAAGTCCTGGTCACGGGACAGCCGTGGAAAAAACAATACTGAAATTCAAAAACTATGTGCTGGCCGTTAACACGCGCACAGTCATCTAGAAAATATTGAGCGAGTTGCTTCACAAACCCTCTCAAGGCATGTTGAATGTTAACGTTCCCGCTATGAGCTACACACATGACCAGCTGTATAGCCTGGGATGCGTAGCGTTCTTGCAGCGCAAGCCTATTTTTAAAGACGCTAAGACCATCAGATATAAAAGACAGGCATGTTGAGACGTGTCCCGGCCTATTTTGGTACATACCCACTCCTATGCAGCGATATTGAGTACCGTTCAACAAAAAATCAGGTACAAACTTTTTAACATACCTGTGTTTCGGACCCTCAGACCATGCCAGAAGCACTCTGTGCCATGTACTCTAACTCATAATATTCGATTTTGATCAGCATTCAACAAAAAATTGGGTGCTAACTTTTTACCATACCTGTGTTTCTATAACGAATACACGGGCCCCTACAGCGCAGCCCAATAGTGTAGTTTAATGTAGGGGGCAAACAGATTATCGCTGGTGCTTGGAAAATACCACATTTCATAGATGGTGCTGATCCGCTGAATCATTTTTAAACATTTCACGCCACTCATGCACCCACAGCACACTTATGCTGTACCAGCACCGCTGCAGCTAGCGCTTTTTAGCTAAAAAAGACCCTTATTTGCATCATATTCATTATAGTACGACTGGTACATACCCACTCCTATGCAACGATACTGAGTAGCGTTCAACAAAAATCAGGTACAAACTTTTTAACATACCTGTGTTTCGGACGCTCATGCCATACCAGAAGCACTCTGTGCCATGTACCATAGCCCATAATAATCGATCTTGATCAGTATTCAACAAAAAATTGGGTGCAAACTTTTTTTTTTTAGCATAGCTGTGTTTCTGACTCCCATGTCGTACCAGAAAGACCTATTTTGGCACAGGCCTACACCTATGCAGCGGTTTTGACCACTACTCAACAAAAATGGCTACAAACTTTTTAACATATCTGTGTTTTCGGACTATCATGTCATAGCAGAAGCACCCTATGCCATGTACTCTAGACCATAATATTCGTTTTTGATCACCATTCAACAAAAAATTGCGGCATGTTGAGACGTGTCCCGGCCTATTTTGGCACATGATAAATGTTTCTGACTCTCATGTCATACCAGAAGAACCCTGTGCCATGTACTCTAGACCATAATATTCCACATCGGGTATGGGAACTACATAGCTTTGTTTTCTCAGGTATTTAAAAAAGTGTGGAAAACTGAAAATCCCGCGACCTGTGGTAATTTAGTGAGAACCATATAGACAAATCGGGTATCGTCACACACGAGACCACGACACCTCGGGCTATCACATTTACCATTAGTTTTCAAAAATCAGCTCCTTAACAATAAAGTAAGAATCGTAGTGTCCTGCATTGTGGTCTATAAATGTATAGTTTGAAAATTTACCGTTGCTAAAGAACAGTAAAAAGGCGTGCGTACAACTATCAACCCCAAAACTCTCACCACTATCACAAACATCTATAAATGTATAGTTTGAAAATTTACAGTTGCTAAAGAACAGTAAAAAGTCATGCGTGCAACTATCAACCCCAAAACTCTCACCACTATCACAAACACTATTGCCTAGATGCGCCCAGCGAGAATTTCCGTATGTGTGTATCAAGATGCTCCCTGCTATGACCGAATGTTTGCTCGTGGATGCTGGCATTTCCAGTGACATCATAGTTGTGTAAATGCGCAGGGGCACGTGTATCGATCCCCTAGGGTGTAATGCGTGATCATTTTAATTATTTTTCAATTCATAACCACACGTTCTCAGGCAGACAGGTTTATTTCACAGAAGTTGACTGTACAGTTGCATAATCTTTGTTTAAAATCATACATTTGCATAATTTTGTTTAAAATCGCACAGCTCTGCAATAATGTCGGGTGTTGGACATGCACTTATCAGTCTTTCATACGTGTCGCAGAAAGATTTTAGTCTGTTCTGCGAGAGTTTATTATGCACGTACTGTGCAGACATGTCAAGAAACATTTTGGTGTGTTCACCAGTCCATACGGGTGTTGGTGTGTAAGGCGATCGACCATCATCCTTCTGCTTCTTACTTACACGCCGGCGCGATACCGCGCGTTTCTTTGGTGCTAATGCATCGGCTGAATTGGCAGCTGCGGCTTCCGCGTTGCTATTTGCAGATTCTGTAGCTTGACACAGACGTATATTCTTAAGCCGACTACTCTCAGCATTCCCGGGGTGCTCGGTTGGCGCGTCGTTTTCTTCACGATCTGCGACACACCCGTGCGAAAGAGGCTCCGTTCTCACCTCCGTTCTGTTCTCAAATCCATAATTGCGCTGCTGCAAAACTCGCGAATGACGATCCTCCGTAACTAAAGAAAAGATACGTGGTGTAGTTAACCGCTAAGTGGGGGAGATATAGGAAGAGCTACATGAGCCACTTTACTCTGATTCAACGCGATATTTGTAAAGCTACTAGCAGCGATTATCTGTGAAACCGATGCATGATTGTTTGTATAAGTACACTATAGAGCGGCCTAGACATATATACTTACAAGTATGCCCCGGGTGTTGATCTACAGAGAATGCTGAATTAACAGACATCTCGCTGCTGGGGCGCCGCCGTATGGGGCTGTTTTCTCCTCAAACTGCAACCTCACGGGCGATACTTTAGCAGCTGTAAATAAAATATAGCATACATGAATGCGCACAACACATTCACAAAGCTAACTTGACACACGTAAATAAAATATATCTACTAGTTACCGCAGAAATTTTTATCTGCGTGTATAAGTACACTATAGAGATGCGTAGACATATATGCTTACAAGTATGAGACGTGTAGTGTAGTTCAGAGATTGGTGAATTAAACGGTGTGGAGGTGCTCGGGCGTTTTCGTATGGGTGTGTTTTCTTTTTCAAGCTGCAGCCTCCTGCTCGTTAGTTTAACATCTGTAAATAAAATATAACTATTACTCGCCACAGAAATGATATCTACGCGGGCCACACGCACAAAGCTAATACAGGGTAATGATGTTTGGGGGGTTCTGTCGTGAAATATTACTTCTACAATATTGCATCAACGCGGTTAGCCGCCATGATCCCTCTGTAAAACATGAATGGGATGTTTTTTCTGCCCTTAGCATGGGGGCAGTGACAGAGGGCGTGTTCTCTCTGCTAGCCCTAATAAATACGGGTAGCTCACAAGCAATACAGTTCGCACTTGTTCACAACTCACAGACCACAACTCCGATCTGAACAGGACTATAGTGAGTATTTTTACGGATTTCGTTTCAATTATATTAAGTTAGTATAGTTTAAGTGTTTATTTGCATGAATAGGTTACCCTTGTTTTCATAGTTGGTCTTTAGAGCTAAAGTGCGTATTTTTATGTCTTTTGTTTCAGCTATATTTAAGTTTGTGTAGTGTTTGCATGAATAGGTTACCAGTGTTTTCATAGTTGATCTTTAGAGCTAAAGTGCGTATTTTTATGTCTTTTGTTTCAATTATATTTAAGTTTGTGTAGTATTTGCATGAATAGGTTAAGCGTGTTTTCATAGTTGATCTTTAGAGCTAAAGTGCGTATTTTTATGTCTCGTGAATATCCACGTTTGTTTCAATTATATTTAAGTTTGTGTAGTATTTGCATGAACAGCTTAGTTGTGTTTTCATACTTGATCTTTAGAGCTAAAGTGCATATTTTTATGTCTTTTGTTTCAATTATATTTAAGTTTGTGTAGTATTTGCATGAATAGGTTAAGCGTGTTTTCATAGTTGATCTTTAGAGCTAAAGTGCGTATTTTTATGTCTCGTGAATATCCACGTTTGTTTCAATTATATTTAAGTTTGTGTAGTATTTGCATGAACAGCTTAGTTGTGTTTTCATACTTGATCTTTAGAGCTAAAGTGCATATTTTTATGTCTCGTGAATATCCACGTTTGTTTCAATTATATTTAAGTTTGTGTAGTATTTGCATGAACAGCTTAGTCGTGTTTTCATACTTGATCTTTATTTGCTTTAATTTAATAGAGGACCCTTTTTATTCAAGATGGAGTCCAGATATTCTCGCGTTCAATATTCTGCTTTGCTTTCACCAGAACAATCGGGTAAATTTTACACCGTATATAGTGTACGTCGTATTGTGTCGGGCTGTCTGAGTCTGCGCTTTGTATATATAAACGATATATTTCATTCTTATTTAAGAAGAGGGAGTCCATTCAGACTACTCCTACGAGAACCGGTTCATTACGCAGAACCTGTTAGAGGAAGGCAACTCTGCTAGCGGGCGACGAGCTTCAAGCTCTCACCAGTCTGTCACAGGCAAGAAACCTATAGCTATATCATATGTTTTAAACCTATGTATCTAGACGTGTAAACGTGGTAGCTGTAAATTTATAACGCCTACTATTAATATTAATAATTAATATAGACTGCCGCTAAAATCCATACAGTTAATTTTATTTTAGCTGACTGGGTCGTTAGCTAGACATGTTTTAATAATATAAACATTTTCTCATACAGATACAGCTGTAGCGGACTGGTCGGTTGGAAACCCTGTGGCGACTGAGCCGCTCGAGCATCGCGATTCCGATGTTGAGATCGTGGAGGATCCCCAGGATTCAGATGTCGAGTTCGTCGAACTGGACTATAATCCTCCCAACGCTCCTAAAAGATGGGGTGATTCGCTAAGCACACGGCTCTGGAATAGAAAAGGTAGCGGGTCCTTGAAACCCGAGTGATATGTGTGTTTGTATCCTCTGTACCCTGTGACCCCCACCGATAACTAGTGGGTATATTTTATTTACGCGCGTTACGATAGCTTTGCGAATTTAGCTTTGTGCGTGTGGCCCGCGTAGATATCATTTCTGTGGCGAGTAATAGTTATATTTTATTTACAGATGTTAAACTAACGAGCAGGAGGCTGCAGCTTGAAAAAGAAAACACACCCATACGAAAACGCCCGAGCACCTCCACACCGTTTAATTCACCAATCTCTGAACTACACTACACGTCTCATACTTGTAAGCATATATGTCTACGCATCTCTATAGTGTACTTATACACGCAGATAAAAATTTCTGCGGTAACTAGTAGATATATTTTATTTACGTGTGTCAAGTTAGCTTTGTGAATGTGTTGTGCGCATTCATGTATGCTATATTTTATTTACAGCTGCTAAAGTATCGCCCGTGAGGTTGCAGTTTGAGGGAGAAAACAGCCCCATACGGCGGCGCCCCAGCAGCGAGATGTCTGTTAATTCAGCATTCTCTGTAGATCAACACCCGGGCATACTTGTAAGTATATATGTCTAGGCCGCTCTATAGTGTACTTATACAAACAATCATGCATCGGTTTCACAGATAATCGCTGCTAGTAGCTTTACAAATATCGCGTTGAATCAGAGTAAAGTGGCTCATGTAGCTCTTCCTATATCTCCCCCACTTAGCGGTTAACTACACCACGTATCTTTTCTTTAGTTACGGAGGATCGTCATTCGCGAGTTTTGCAGCAGCGCAATTATGGATTTGAGAACAGAACGGAGGTGAGAACGGAGCCTCTTTCGCACGGGTGTGTCGCAGATCGTGAAGAAAACGACGCGCCAACCGAGCACCCCGGGAATGCTGAGAGTAGTCGGCTTAAGAATATACGTCTGTGTCAAGCTACAGAATCTGCAAATAGCAACGCGGAAGCCGCAGCTGCCAATTCAGCCGATGCATTAGCACCAAAGAAACGCGCGGTATCGCGCCGGCGTGTAAGTAAGAAGCAGAAGGATGATGGTCGATCGCCTTACACACCAACACCCGTATGGACTGGTGAACACACCAAAATGTTTCTTGACATGTCTGCACAGTACGTGCATAATAAACTCTCGCAGAACAGACTAAAATCTTTCTGCGACACGTATGAAAGACTGATAAGTGCATGTCCAACACCCGACATTATTGCAGAGCTGTGCGATTTTAAACAAAATTATGCAAATGTATGATTTTAAACAAAGATTATGCAACTGTACAGTCAACTTCTGTGAAATAAACCTGTCTGCCTGAGAACGTGTGGTTATGAATTGAAAAATAATTAAAATGATCACGCATTACACCCTAGGGGATCGATACACGTGCCCCTGCGCATTTACACAACTATGATGTCACTGGAAATGCCAGCATCCACGAGCAAACATTCGGTCATAGCAGGGAGCATCTTGATACACACATACGGAAATTCTCGCTGGGCGCATCTAGGCAATAGTGTTTGTGATAGTGGTGAGAGTTTTGGGGTTGATAGTTGCACGCATGACTTTTTACTGTTCTTTAGCAACTGTAAATTTTCAAACTATACATTTATAGATGTTTGTGATAGTGGTGAGAGTTTTGGGGTTGATAGTTGTACGCACGCCTTTTTACTGTTCTTTAGCAACGGTAAATTTTCAAACTATACATTTATAGACCACAATGCAGGACACTACGATTCTTACTTTATTGTTAAGGAGCTGATTTTTGAAAACTAATGGTAAATGTGATAGCCCGAGGTGTCGTGGTCTCGTGTGTGACGATACCCGATTTGTCTATATGGTTCTCACTAAATTACCACAGGTCGCGGGATTTTCAGTTTTCCACACTTTTTTAAATACCTGAGAAAACAAAGCTATGTAGTTCCCATACCCGATGTGGAATATTATGGTCTAGAGTACATGGCACAGGGTTCTTCTGGTATGACATGAGAGTCAGAAACATTTATCATGTGCCAAAATAGGCCGGGACACGTCTCAACATGCCGCAATTTTTTGTTGAATGGTGATCAAAAACGAATATTATGGTCTAGAGTACATGGCATAGGGTGCTTCTGCTATGACATGATAGTCCGAAACACAGATATGTTAAAAAGTTTGTAGCCATTTTTGTTGAGTAGTGGTCAAAACCGCTGCATAGGTGTAGGCCTGTGCCAAAATAGGTCTTTCTGGTACGACATGGGAGTCAGAAACACAGCTATGCTAAAAAAAAAAAGTTTGCACCCAATTTTTTGTTGAATACTGATCAAGATCGATTATTATGGGCTATGGTACATGGCACAGAGTGCTTCTGGTATGGCATGAGCGTCCGAAACACAGGTATGTTAAAAAGTTTGTACCTGATTTTTGTTGAACGCTACTCAGTATCGTTGCATAGGAGTGGGTATGTACCAGTCGTACTATAATGAATATGATGCAAATAAGGGTCTTTTTTAGCTAAAAAGCGCTAGCTGCAGCGGTGCTGGTACAGCATAAGTGTGCTGTGGGTGCATGAGTGGCGTGAAATGTTTAAAAATGATTCAGCGGATCAGCACCATCTATGAAATGTGGTATTTTCCAAGCACCAGCGATAATCTGTTTGCCCCCTACATTAAACTACACTATTGGGCTGCGCTGTAGGGGCCCGTGTATTCGTTATAGAAACACAGGTATGGTAAAAAGTTAGCACCCAATTTTTTGTTGAATGCTGATCAAAATCGAATATTATGAGTTAGAGTACATGGCACAGAGTGCTTCTGGCATGGTCTGAGGGTCCGAAACACAGGTATGTTAAAAAGTTTGTACCTGATTTTTTGTTGAACGGTACTCAATATCGCTGCATAGGAGTGGGTATGTACCAAAATAGGCCGGGACACGTCTCAACATGCCTGTCTTTTATATCTGATGGTCTTAGCGTCTTTAAAAATAGGCTTGCGCTGCAAGAACGCTACGCATCCCAGGCTATACAGCTGGTCATGTGTGTAGCTCATAGCGGGAACGTTAACATTCAACATGCCTTGAGAGGGTTTGTGAAGCAACTCGCTCAATATTTTCTAGATGACTGTGCGCGTGTTAACGGCCAGCACATAGTTTTTGAATTTCAGTATTGTTTTTTTCCACGGCTGTCCCGTGACCAGGACTTGTCCAGGCATGCCCAGACATGCCCGGACTTGTCCAGACATGTCTCACATGGACCCTATATGTCCGTTCACAATATGTCTATCAGTATTAAAACATAAAAACTCCTCTGTACACGATCCTTAAGCAAAATAAAAAAATAATGTAAAATAAATCTGTGAAGGAGCAAAATGTTGAAATATACGCTTAACTAATATTTGAAAAATATGGTATCTCACATGGACCCTATATGTCCGTTCACAATATGTCTATCAGTATTAAAACATAAAAACCCCTCTGTACATTATTGTGAAGGGGTTAAAAGAGGCTTCATGGTTGATATGATAAGCTGATCAGAATAGCTAGCATCATGAGAGCTGCTATGGTTGACAGTGGTAATGAACGCATAACTAATATTTGATTGGCCAACTATACACAACTGCTTTTTAATATAGCTCCTCATATGGATGTGCTAATTGACTTCATATGCACGCACAGTATGTATTGTGAGCCCTGCACTTGCATGCTAACATCATTATATAGCATCTGTGATTAGCTAGCATCATGAGAGCTGCTATGGTTGACACTGATAGCTAACGCATAACTAATATTTGATTGGCCAACTATACACAACTGCTTTTTAATATAGCTCCTCATATGGATGTGCTAATTGACTTCATATGCACGCACAGTATGTATTGTGAGCCCTGCACTTGCATGCTAACATCATTATATTAGCATCTGTGATGGGGAAGTTACTTTATTGATATACATGCTTCATTGAGATACTTATAATCC
Organism: Oophaga sylvatica; assembly: GCA_033576555.1. Classification (NCBI taxonomy): domain Eukaryota; kingdom Metazoa; phylum Chordata; class Amphibia; order Anura; family Dendrobatidae; genus Oophaga; species Oophaga sylvatica. The sequence continues at coordinate 20,818 of JARQOD010004090.1, read as the reverse complement.
TATATATAGTGCATATATGTCTGCCTATTGGGGGATATTGTGAGTTACATAGACTGCTATTATCGTTATAACATATAAGATATGGAGATGTGCACTATTATATATTGATTTGAATGTAGTTCATACCTGTCTGCATTTGGCTATTTTTCTGCATGCTGTATATCCCACTCTTTTGGATTTTTATTCATGATAATGTATATGTCTTTGAGCTGTAACTTCATGTCAACACTTTGGTTATTTTTTCTGCATGCTGTATATCCTACTCTTTTTGGATTTTTTATCCATGATAATGTATTTTAGACCTTAATAAAATTTGTATTTTATACTGCAAAAGCTTCCTTTTTGAATTTATTTCAATTTCAGTCTAGCATGTCACAATTAAGTCAATGATTGAAATGTCTTTGAGCTGTAACTTCAAGAAGAACACACATAAATGTGTTGGTTTTAAAGATCCCACTGACTATACACAATGCAATACTATTTACTGTTTGCCTGAATGGGCTATTTAGTATATGTGGTTTCTAACATGTCACAATAGCATCGACCTTCACTCATTCTATGGGCACTGCTATCAGAATACACATAAATGTGTTGGTTTTAAAAGATCCCACTGACTATACACAATGCAATACTATTTACTGTTTGCCTGAATTACCGTAGCATCGACCTTCACTCATTCTGACAATTCCAAACCTTGTACACACACCTTGATACATTAAACTACACTATAGGGATGAACTGTCGGGACAGTTTTCTTGAAGTGATCTATCTGTGAAAAACACTGTTAGAAATGAGGGCTATACACAAGGGGTGCCAAGCAGCATTCAGGTATGATCTCACATCTATGGCGCTGCTTTTTTGATATAGCTCCTCATATGGATGTGCTAATTGACTTCATATGCACGCACAGTATGTATTGTGAGCTCTGCACTTGCATGGTAACATCATTATATTAGCAACTGTGATGGAGAAGTTACTTTATTGATATACATGCTTCATTGAGATACTTATAATCCTATATATAGTGCATATATGTCTGCCTATTGGGGGATATTGTGAGTTACATAGATTGCATATATACGGACAAATATATGGAGTTTATTATTGTATAGCCCCGGATTAGTCTATTATCGCTATAACATATAAGATATGGAGATGTGCACTATTATATATTGATTTGAATGTAATTCACACCTGTCTGCATTTGGCTATTTTTTCTGCATGCTGTATATCCCACTCTTTTGGATTTTTATCCATGATAATGTATTTTAGACCTTAATAAAAATTGTTGACTTTTCCCACACAAAAGACGGATCACAGAACTTGTCCTGTGTGAAACACACACATAGATAAATTACCTCTATGGTGCAGTAAAGGTGTATATCTTTGTACCATGTTAGCCAGTAGATAGAAAAATATTTTAGACTTCTAACAACAGTATAAAATCAAGATTCACTCTTTATTTCACTAAAAATCCTTATATACTAGTTATATACAGAAGTCTGTATTTAACTAGAACTCCTTATACAATTACTGGGTCCTTAAAAGTTTCTCTCCTCTGCTAGAAAATAGCTTTACATTTACTGATGGATTCTAATACAGACATTTACTGACTCCTTAAAAGTTTCGGGACATTTATACAAGTCTGCTAGAAATGAGCTTTACATACATTTACTGATGGATTCTAATACAGACATTTACTGGGTCCTTAAAAGTTTCTTCCTGAGACTTATAAAATCAAGAAGCACTCTTTAATACAGTAAAACTCCACAGACTAATCTAATCCAGCGGATAAAATATCAATAGACATGAATAAATCACTTTGATTGAAATTCAAAAATCCAGCAGCTCAGATTTCTCAGCCTGAGCAAAGTTCAGCCACAGATTTCCCAGCCTGAGCAAAGTTCAGCCAGAGGGCGTGACGACCTGGATCAAGCTGACAGGGAGACGGATTAAATGATAGGGGCGTGTCGACCTGTCAAATTGAGTTTGACGAATACTGGGGTCCCTATACTACTGACTGCTTCTGCTCTTCATCACTGCCAGGTACCTGTAAAGAAATTAAATGGTTTAACACATGTGGAGGATTGCCAGTAAATACATACTAATCAGTGTAGCAAATGTGATTAAATAATCTTTGTTGGGTCCACCCTGGGAAGACGTCAGTTCTTCGCTTCAGGACATTTTGAAGAGCAGGCAGCAGTCAAGTGAAACATTACAGAAAACAGAGAAGAAAAATTAAACTTGTAAAGATCCAAAAACAAATACCGTATATACTCGTGTATAAGCCGACCCGTGTATAAGCCGACCCCCCTAATTTTGCTACAAAAAACTGGAAAAATTATTGACTCATGTATAAGCCGGGTGTATAAACTGCCCTCCTGCTCTGTGCTGCCCCATCCTCCTCTATGCTTCCCCGTCCACCGATCTCCCCCCCGTCCTGCTCCACGCTTCCCCCGTCCACCGATCTCCCCCCCGTCCTGCTCCACGCTTCACCCGTCCACCGATCTCCCCCCCGTCCTGCTCCACGCTTCCCCCGTCCACCGATCTCCCCCCCGTCCTGCTCCACGCTTCACCCGTCCACCGATCTCCCCCCCGTCCTGCTCCACGCTTCCCCCGTCCACCGATCTCCCCCCCGTCCTGCTCCACGCTTCCCCCGTCCACCGATCTCCCCCCGTCCTGCTCCACGCTTCCCCCGTCCACCGATCTCCCCCCGTCCTGCTCCACGCTTCCCCCGTCCACCGATCTCCCCCCATCCTGCTCCACGCTCCCCCGTCCACCGATCTCCCCCCGTCCTGCTCCACGCTTCCCCCGTCCACCGATCTCCCCCCGTCCAGCTCCATGCTTCCCCCGTCCTCCGTTCTCCCCTGTCCTCCTCTATGCTTCCCCCGTCCTCCTCTATGCTTCCCCCGTCCACCGTTCTCCCCCCCGTCCTGTTCCGTGCTCCTTGTCCTCTCCTCCATCATACTCATCCCTCCCCGTGCCATCGCTGAGCGTCCCTGCAATCCTGCGTTCTCCCCGTCTTCCTGCAGCTCTTCATCACTGAGCGGTGATGTAATACCGCTCATTAAGGCCATGAATATGGAGGCGACGCCCATGGTAGTGGCGTCGCGTCCATATTACATGACCTTAATGAGCGGGTATTACGTTACCGCTCAGTGCTGAAGAGCTGCAGGAAGACGGGGAGAACGCAGGATTGCAGGGACATTCAGCGATGGCACGGGGAGGGGTGAGTATGATCCCAGCCACCAGCTCCTGCCGCGGCATCCCCTCCCCCGCTGGTTTCTGCCCTATGACTCGTGTATAAGCCAAGGGGGCATTTTCAGGACGAAAAAAGGTGCTGAAAATCTCGGCTTATACACGAGTATATACAGTACTTACATTACAGGCAGTAGTCCAACAGCACAGCTGTCAGCACAGGCCAGGGACAGACGGCAGCAACAGGAGGCAACCACTGCACCAGTAGACGACCAGGTGAAAACCGCTGCACCAGAAGACAACCAGGAGACACCCACAGCACCAGAGAGTCGGCCAGTCTACAAGGAATAGAAAAAGCATTCAGAGAGACAGACATTTACAAAGCTTCTATACTTACATAGACAGTGTTGTCCTCACCATGACAGAAAGCAGCACCAGCAGACGAAAAGGAGAAACCCGCTGCACCAGGAGCCAAAAACTGCACCAGGACAGTCGACACGTCTAAACGTAAACAGAAAAAAATATTAGTACAAACTACAAACAGCAGTGAGAGAGACAGACATTTTCTAAGGTTCTATACTTACATAGCCAGTGTTGTGGTATCGTCCAGAGTCCAGAGAGTTATAGCCTTGCAGTTTCCACACTTCCTTTTAAATTAGCAGGTGGTTGAATCACTTTGTGGAACAACTTATTAAAAAACACATGCGTATAGAACTCATGTGCGTACCCATGTCCTTGCATACGCATGCGTTCCCATAGACAGTAATGCCTTTATTTGACGCACTCATCCGCATGAGCATGAATGCGCATATTTGACGGATTTTTGCCTCTTCCAAAAATCCAACATGTTTCGTTTGCCAGACCCCGCCGCAGACCGAAAAACAACGCATGCATATGCTGACGCATGGGAACTGATGCAAACACATGCCCCTGCATACACCATGTTAAAGAGAGGTAAACATGACGCATTCGGATTGCTGTGGATGAAACGCTGCGCAAACACACGCAAATGTGAAACCAGCCTTAACCCCTTCATGACCTTGCAATTTTTTGCAATTCTGACCAGTGTCCCTTTATGAGGTAATAACTCAGGAACGCGTCAACGGATCCTAGTGATTCTGAGACTGTTTTTTCGTGACATATTGAACTTCATGATAGTGGTAAATTTAGGTCGATAATTTTTGCGTTTATTTGTGAAAAAAATGGAAATTTGGCGAAAATTTTGAAAATTTTGCAATATTCAAATTTTGAATTTTTATTCTGTTAAACCAGAGAGTTATGTGACACAAAATAGTTAATAAATACCATTTCCCACATGTCTACTTTACATCAGCACAATTTTTGAAATAGAAATTTTTTTTGTTAGGAAGTTATAAGGGTTAAAAGTTGACCAGCGATTTCTCATTTTTACAGCAAAATTTACAAAACCATTTTTTTTAGGGACCACCTCACATTTGAAGTCACTTTGAGGGGTCTATATGGTAGAAAATACCCAAAACTGACACCATTATAAAAACTGCACCCCTCAAGCTACTCAAAACTACATTCAAGAAGATTATTAACCCTTCAGGTGCTTCACAGGAACTAAAGCAACGTGGAAGGAAAAAATGGACATTTTAATTTTTCCAACAAAAATTTTATTTTAGCATCAATTTTTTCATTTTTGCATGGGCAACAGGATAAAATGGATCCCAAAATTTGTTGGGCAATTTCTCCTGAGTACACAGATACCTCATTTGTGGTCATAAACTACTGTTTGGGCGCACGGAAGTTCTCAGAAGGGAAGGAGCGCCATTTGACTTTTTGAATGGAAAATTAGCTCCAATCGTAAGCGGACACCATGGCGCGTTTGGAGAGCCCCTGTGTGCCTAAACAGTGAAAAAAAAACCACATGTGACACAATTTTGGAAACTAGACCTCTTATGGAACTTATGTAGATTTGTTGTGAGCACTCTGAACCCCCAAGTGCTTCACAGAAGTTTATAACGCAGAGCAGTGAAAATAAAAAAATATTTTTTTTCCTCAAAAATTATTTTTTAGCTCGCTATTTTTTATTTTCACAAGGGTAACAGGAGAAATTGGACCAGAAAAGTTGTTGTGCAATTTGTCCTGAGTACACCAATACCCCATATGTGGGGGGAACCACTGTTTTGGCGCATGGGAGAGCTCAGAAGGGAAGGAGCGCCATTTTGGAATGCGGACTTGATGGAATGTTCTGCGGGCATCATGTTGCGTTTGCAGAGCCCCTGATGTGCCTAAACAGTAGAAACCCCGCACAAGTGACCCCATTTTGGAAACTAGACCCCCAAGGAGCTTATCTAGATGTGTAGTGAGCACTTTGAACCCCCAAGTGCTTCACAGAAGTTTATAAATGCAGAGCAGTGAAAATATAAAAATAATTTTTGTTTCTCAAAAATCATTTTTTAGCCCGCTATTTTTTATTTTCCCAAGGGTAACAGGATAAATTGGACGCCAAAAGTTGTTGTCCAGTTTTTCCTAAGTACGCTGGTGCCCATATGTGGGGGAACAACTGTTTGGGCGCACGGCAGGGCTCAGAAGGGAAGGAGCGCCATTTGACTTTAATGGAAAATTAGCTCCAATCGTTAGTGGACACCATGTCGTGTTTGGAGAGCCCGTGTGTGCCTAAACTTTGGAGCTCCCCCACAAAATGACCCCATTTTGTAAACTAGACCCCCAAGGAAACTTATTCAGATGAGTGGTGAGCACCTTGAACCCCTACGTGCTTCACAGAAGTTTATAATGCAGAGTCGTAAAAATAAAAAATCATTTTTTTCCTGAAAAACTGATTTTTTTTAACCCGCAATTTTTTATTTTCACAAGGGTAACATGAGAAATTGGACCTCAAAAGTTGTTGTACAGTTTGTCTTGAGTACACTGGTACCCCTTATGTGGGAGAAAACTACTGTATGGGCACACATCGGGGCTCAGAAGGGAAGTAGTGACGTTTTGAAATGCCGACTTGATGGAATGGTCTGCGGGCGTCATGTTAAGTTTGCAGAGCCCATGATGTGCCTAAACAGTAGAAACCCCCCAAGTGACCCCATTTTGGAAACTAGATCCCCCAAGGAACTCCTTTAGATGTGTGGTGAGCACTTTGAATCTCCAAGTTCTTCACAGAAGTTTATAACGCAAAGCTATGAAAATAAAAAATCATTTTTTTTCCACAAAAATAATTTTTTTAGTCCCCAATTTTTTTTTCCCAAGGTTAACAGGAGAAATTAGACCCCAAAGTTGTTGTGCAATTTTTCCTGAGTACGCTGATACCCCATATGTGGGGGTAAACCACTGTTTGGGCACACATCGGGGCTCGGAATAAAGGGAGCACTGTTTCACTTTTAACAGCCAATCAGAGCGATCGTAGCCACGTGGGGGTTAAGCCAACCCCCTGTGGTGAAGTACAAAGGGTCTTGTGCCTGCGGGTCGGGTGACCTTTCAGTGACCCCGGTCACCCGACCTGCAGGAACGCAATACTTTCATGACACATACGCTGTGTCACAGGTCGGGAAGGGGTTTAACTAAGCAGCAGTACTCAATGTCAGGAAACAGCTGTAAAAGCAAACAAGATTTTAGGGTGCATAAAAAGAAAGAGAAAATCCTGTGACCCAAATGTTTTATTACCCTCTATAAATCACTTGTAAGGCCGCATCTTGGATATGGGATCCAATTTGACCTCCACATTTTAAAAATATATTTGAAATAAAGAGACAGTTAAAAGGCGGAAACTAGATTATTACATTATTACAAGATCTCATTTATATGTATAAATACATATGTGATCAATGCATAGTACTGGCACATAACTTATCACTTTCCAGGACCTTACAAAGGGTAATGGAACACTTGTAACATGTGGAAGAAATTCAATTCTGGCAGCTAAATAGGAAAGGGTTCTTTACAGTTAGAGCAGTCAGACTGGAATACCCGAGACCACAGAGGTAGTAATGGCAGACACTATAGCAACATTTAGAAAAGGGCTGGAAACTTTTTAAAGAAAAGCATGACATTGTGAGTTATAAATAATCTAGTAACAGAAAATGTATAATGGTGACGATAGTTTACACTTTATGGCCCTGGGTCTTTTATGAACCTATATAACTATGTAGAATATACATTAGGAAAATGCTTGAAATGCAATTCCCTATAATATTTTACAAGTAATTTCCTCCTATTTCTTTCTGTGTAAAGTGCTAGTTATCTGTCCAGTCTCTGCATCTATAAAGTGCACAGCCCTCCTGAAACACTCGCAGGTTTCTAATCTGTATTTCTTATGGAGCCTAAGGGAAGCCATAATGATAGGCGCCTGCTGGTAACAAGTGCAGTAATTTGCATCTATAATGAAAGCGGATTACCAATGATGAAAGGGTTAATACTTGGCCCGGCATTAGTAATAGCCCCTGTAGTAACCATGACAACTGTTCTGAGGTCATAGACACGTGTGATAAAGAAGATTCCATAATAGATCGCCGCGCTGCCACGATCAGCGCCATTACTGATGCGCCTGAGGACGTTGAGCTTGACCACCCCACGTAATGAGCCGACCGTGGTGAAATTTGGAGGTTCTATCAGGGAAAGGGGCTGTCTGCTATAGACACCCCCAGGGCATGGGAAGGTAACAGAGGGGGGTCCCCGGGACAGGATTCCCTTCTGTTACCCCCTACAAAGAGCTGCTCTCCTTTGGGAGTTCATGGATGGATCTGTGACTTTAATGGGTGATAAATTGGGAGGGGGAGGGGATAGTTATCCTATTAGGGATCATCCATAATGAACAATCCTTTTAACTAAGTGTCCAGCTTCTTGAGTCTTGGACCTGGATCTGTAAGGGAAAAATGGTTCATCCACCTGGGAATCAGATCAGCCAAATTGGGTCTAGCAACCAATGTGGTGACAGATATCGCAGCCAGATCTCTCCCACATCCGGTTATCACATTTATAGTCTATATTTGTTATGTCGTTCTCTGTAAATCTGGTAAAATGTATAAATTGTAAAATTCTGCAGTTCCATCTGTTATATATCGGCACTAACTCTCTAAGCCCAAGGGAAGGGCAGCCCTCCAGCCATGGTTCTCTAGAGGTTTCCACCAAGGGGTTTTTCCTCTCCTGAGTGCTGGGGGGTGACTCTTCGTGAGTCGGGGGTTGTGCCATTTTGGGTGTCATGATTATTTAAATAAAGTTGAGAACGTTTGACACCTAATTGCGATGCTTCGTGTATTTATTTCCTGGGCTTCTACTGGATTCATTTTATTTGGGAGTCGGGGTTCGTCACACATCACTGAGTCACACGTCTGGACATTTGCCGGCCACAGTTTTGTCCCAGGGGTTGCCCCTGATCTGGTGATGAAGATGGAGAAGAAGAGACAGCCATTACAGCACAGCACCTGCGAGTGTGCGCTCATCCTCGGAGTAAGGACTCACAGTATCACAGGATTACACGCAGCTTCCTCGCCTCATTCACACAGTGAGTATTTGGGGCCGTAATTTACATCAGTATTTGTAACATAAAAACCAGAGGGAAGAAACACAGAGAAAAATAACAGAATCACTGTCACCTCTTCTGTGTTTTGGATCCTCTCCGGGCGTCTCATAACAGATACTGATGTAAAATGTCACCATTTAAGAGACGCCCTAAATCCTCACTAACTGACCTGACGGTGTGAGCTGCAGTGAAGCAGCGGAGGTTGGAAGTGTTAAGGAGGTTTCAAAAACAAACTGTCCTTTCCTCACCCTCCCCAGGACAGACATATGTTCACTTCTAAACTGCCCCCCTATCCGCACCTCACTCATTTAGGTGAAGTTCTGCTGCATATTTTCATACAAAAAAAAAATATTACAGTTCCAGCAAAGTGGATGACATGTATATAATAATAATAATAATAATAATAATCTTTATTTATATAGCGCCAACATATTCCGCAGCGCTTTACAGTTTAACAGTTTCAAAACACAAGTCATAGGTAACAACGTTATCAATACAATAATTAAAGCAAAATAAGCCGACCCTGCTCGTGAGAGCTTACAATCTATAATGAGGTGGGGGAGATACAAAGTACAGGTGAGTATATACAATGGTGCATTTACAATGATGGTCCAGCCATCTTGAGGGAGTGAGGCATGGATGGAGATAGTGAATGGGCTACACATACACACTTAAACATAGAACGACTTTGGTTAGTGAATGTGATAGGCCACTCTGAAGAAATGGGTTTTGAGGGAGCGCCTGAAACCATGCAAATTGTGGATAGTCCTAATTTCTTGGGGTAGAGCATTCCAGAGGATTGGCGCAGCGCGGGAGAAGTCTTGGAGTCGGGAGTGGGAGGTACGGATTAGTGCAGAGGTTAGTCGAAAGTCGTTTGCAGAGCGCAGCAGTCGGTTAGGCCGATAGATAGAAATGAGGGAGGAGATGTAGGGGGGTGCTGCACTGTGGAGAGCTTTGTGGGTGAGAACCAGTACTTTGAATTGGATCCTATAATGAATGGGCAGCCAGTGTAAGGACTGGCGAAGAGCGGACGCGTCCGAGTACCGATTAGCCAGATGGATGACCCTGGCTGCTGCATTAAGGATGGACTGGAGAGAGGATAGTCGAGTAATGGGGAGGCCAAGTAATAGAGCATTGCAGTAGTCCAGGCGGGAGTGGATCAATGCTACAGTGAGGGTTTTTTGTTGTTTCCATGGTGAGAAAAGGGCGGATTCTAGAGATGTTCTTTAGGTGTAGACGGCAAGAGCGGGCAAGAGATTGTATATGGGAGGTGAAGAGAGATTGGTGTCAAACATAACACCCAGACAGCGAGCCTGCTGCCGGGTGTTATTATGGTGCCGCCCAGAAGAGGAAATGTCAGATTTAGGGAGGTTAGTAGACGGCGGAGCAGAAGGAGTTCAGTCTTGGAGAGGTTAAGTTTCAGATAGAGAGCGGACATGATGTTGTAGACTGCGGACAGACAGTCGGTGGTGTTCTGTAAACAGCGGGGTAAGGTCGGGGGATGACGTGTATAGTTGTGTGTCATCGGCATAAAGATGGTACTGAAAGCCAAATCTGCTGATGGTCTGTCCAATTGGGGCCGTGTAGAGAGAGAAGAGAAGGGGCCAAGGACTGAGCCCTGGGTACACCGACAGTGAGAGGAAGAGGAGATGACGTGGAGCCAGAGAACGAAACACTGATGGAGCGGTCAGAAAGATAGGAGGAGAAACCAGGAAGAACAGTGTCCTTAATACCTAGTGACTGGAGCCTAGACAGTAGGAGACAGTGGTCAACAGTGTCGAAAGCTGCAGAAAGGTCGAGTAGAATGAGCAGAGAGTGGTCGCCGTTACGTTTTGCTGTAAGAAGGTCATTGGTCACTTTGATGACTGCAGTTTCAGTCGAATGTAGGGGCGGAAGCCGGACTGTGAAGGGTCTAGAAGGCAAAAATAAGTCATCTTACCCATAAGAAGATCCACGCACGGAGACTTGCAGTGGGCTAGAGGTTGGCAGAAGCAAAAAAAATTGAATCCTCTGGTGGGCCCACTGTTCTTCAGTCTGACACTGGGTCCGCATCCACCAGCATTACATTCACCCACCAACATTAGCAAATGTGGTACCAATATTCAAGAAGGGGACAACATCGGAGCCTGGAATTTATAGACTGATAAGTTTAACCTTTACTGTGGGCACCATCTTTGTAGGTTTTCTAAGAGATGTTATCCTGGAGTATCTCAATAAGAATAATCTAATTTCCTAATAGCAACATATGTTTATGAGGGATCTGTCTTGCAAACTAATCTGATCTGAGGAGATAAGCTCTAAATCGGGAAACACTGTTGGGAAACACAGTGGATTTTGTCTATCTGGACTTTTCAAAGGCATTTCATACAGTGACACACCAAAGGTTTGGTCTATAAAATGATAGCAATGGGACCAGAGGAAAATATATGTAACTGGGCTAACTGGCTCAGTGATAGGAAACAGAAAATGGTTATTAATGGAACACACTCAGATTGGGTCACATTCAACAGTGGGTGCCAGAGAGATCAGTAAAGGTAGGGTCGGACATATCGCTGGTGCAGCTACACCGGGGCCCAGAGTTGGAGGGGTCCTGCAACATACAGCTGAAATGCATTGTGACTCAGGGAACCCACCAGCTCCCTACACTGCCATATATGCCGATGGCCAATCAGGAGCTGGCAGCTGAGGTTCGTGCGCCCCTGACTGGGGGAACATGGCAGTGAAGTCATGCGCCATGGCTCGCACGCTGAAGATCATGTATAGCAAGATGGCAGTAGCAGATCAGAGTGCAGCGTTGATCTCTTTGCAGCGGAAGGTAACTGAAGACAGTAAGTGACAGAGCAGCCGAGTGCAGGTACCAGCCCATCTGGCAAATGCCAGAATTGCCAGATGGCTAGTCCAGCCCTGGCTGTAATAATAATCAACATTAACAGAAATAAACACATGAAATAGATCACTCTGTAATGACTCTATATAATATATGAGTGCCACTTTTTGTATTGAAGAACTGAAATAAATTAACTTTTTGATGATATTCTAATTTTGTAAGAATCACATGTAGCTCTGGAACGCTTCAACGTATCACACTGATTATAAGATTGTTTCTTGGGACATATTGTACTTCATGTTAGTGGTAAAATTTGTTCGATATGCTTTTTTTATGAAAAAAACTGAAATTTGGCAAAAGTTTTGAAAATGTTGCAATTTTCAAACTTTTAATTTTTTGTGCCCTTAACCCCTTTCTGACATCAGACGTACTATCCCATCCATGAAACCCGTTCCAATCTGACCATGTACGGGATAGTACGTCATAGGCGATCAGCTGCGCTCCCTAGGGAAGCGCAGCTATTCGCCGCCGAGTGTCAGCTAATTATCACAGTTGACACCCGGGACTGTGTGTCAGGAGCGGTCATGGACCGCTCCCGGCACATTAACCCCTGGCACACCGCGATCAAACATGAATTGAAGCGGTGAGCGGTCCAGCTCACTCCAAACCATCTCGATTGGGGTCAGGTCTGGTGACTGTGGAGGCCAGGTCATCTGGCATAGCACCCCAACACTCTTCTTCTTGGTCAAATAGCCCTTACACAGCTTGGAGGTGTGTTTGGGGTCAATGATGGTTCAACTAAACGCAAACCGGATGGAATAGCATGCTGCTGCAAGATGCTGTGGTAGCCATGCTGGTTCAGTATGCCTTCAATTTTGAATAAATCCCCAACAGTGTCACCAGCAAAGCACCCCCACACCATCACACCACCTCCTCCATGCTTCACGTGGGAACCAGGCATGTAGAGTCCATCCGTTCACCTTTTCTGCGTGCAAAGCAGTAATCAAAGCAAAAGGTGGCTACTTTGAAGAACCTAGAATATAAGACATATTTTCAGTTGTTTCACACTTTTTTGTAAAGTGTAATGTATAATTCCACATGTGTTAATTCATAGTTTTGATGCCTTCAGTGTGATTCTACAAGTTTCACAGTCATGAAAATACAGAAGAATCTTTGAATGAGGTGTGTCCAAACTTTTGGTCTGTACTGTATATCGAAGAAATTTTACCACTAACGTGAAGTACAATATGTCACGAGAAAACAATCTCAGAATCGCGAAGATCCGTTGAAGCGTTCCAGAGTTATAACCTCATAAAGAGACAGTGGTCAGAATTGTAAAAATTGGCCCGGTCATTAACGTGCAAACCACCCTTGGGGTGAAGGCGTTAAATCAGAGAGTCATATCGCACAAAATAGTTAATAAATAACATTTCCCACATGTCTACTTTACATCAGCACAATTTTGGAAACATATTTTTTTTGATAGGATGTTATAAGGGTTAAAAGTTGATGAGCGATTTCTCATTTTTCAAACAAAATTTACAAAACCAGTTTTTTTAGGGACCAAAGGGAGGGAGCGCCGATTAAGTTTTTGAATGCAAAATTGGCTGGAATCAATGGTGGCGCCATGTCGCTCTTGGAGACACCCTGATGTAACTGATGTACCTAAACAGTGGAACCCCCCAATTCTAACTCCAACCCTAGCCCCAACACACCCCTAACCCTACACCAAACTCTAACCATAACCCTAACCACAAACCTAACCATAACACACCCCTAACCCTAATCCCAACACTTACCGTAATCCCAACCATAACCACAACCCTAACCCTAGCTCAACCCTAAGTTTAGCCCAACCCTAACTTTAGCCCAACCCTAACCCTAGCCCCAACTTAACTTTAGCCCATCCATATCCCTAATGGAAAAATGGAAATAAATACTTTTTTAATTTTATTATTTTTACCTAAGGGGTTGAAAAAGGGGGTTTAATTTACTATTTTTTTTATTTTGATCACTGATATAGGGTCTATCACAGTGATTAAAATGAACCATTAGTAAAAACTTCCTATTGTTGCTGGGTGCCGGCCGTCAGATCTTTCTTCCCGGAAGAAGACGCCAGCGGCTGGGGACAGGACCGAGGAATGCACGAGGGTCCAGGAACACTGAAAATATCGGGGGAAATCGGGGGACCCAATTTCTCTCTCCTCTGATGTGTGATCACATCAGAGGAGAGAAAAATTAAATGGGAAAGCTGACTTTTTTTTTTTGGCCGTCCCTGTTATTCCGTTAATGACGGCGATCGCATCACTGGGGTCGGTAAAAACCGACCCAAATCATGTTGACTGGGGTCTCGGTTTTACACTCATCTCTCAGCGCCGTTAAAAAGAGGCACTGAGGCATAAGTACCCTTAACTGCGGCTGTTAATAAGTTAAAAAAAGAAAAAAACACTCATAATAACAACACCTTCCCATAAACCAAATACACCCAACCACGATTTGCAAATCCTCATAATAAATAATCTGCAACTTCACAAACTGTTTTTCGGGTCAGCAGGGTTACCAAGGCAATTTTGTGATGTCAGGCTTCCTTTATTTTTCTGCTTTAGTTTTTTCTTCACCTGCTTTCAACTTTTTATTTCTCCGTCGACATAGCCATGTGATGGATTGTTTTTTGTAGGGTGACTGTAGTTTTGAATGGCAACAATCATTTTACCATATAATGTTCTGAAAAAAGTTGAAAGAAAAGTGAAATACATGCAATTCTGACATTCTTTTGTGGGTTTTGCTGTTATGGCCTTCATTGTATGGTAAAAATGACCTGGCAATATTACTTTTCAGGTCAGTACAGTTACAACGATTCTAAACTTGCAAAGATTTCCTTTTGTTTAAACGGTGTAATAAAATCATAAGTTTTCCAACCCAAAATATGTAGTAGGATTGTGTCGGCAATTCGTAGGATTGTGTCGTATAATGCAGCCTCCCATGTAGTAAAATGCAGCCCCATATAAGAAAATGCAGCCCCATAGAGTATAATGCAGCCCCATACAGTATAATGCAGCCCCATATTCCTCCAGTATTATGGCCACCACATACTCACTGATGCAAAAATAAATAAATACATACTCACCACTCACTGTTCCGTCGCTGCTCCGGTCTCTGCAGCACATCTTCTCAGAAGCTCCACTGCTTGGCACAGCCTGAAGTGATGAAGTGATGTCATCGCGCCCACTGCGTCAGAAGCAGAGTAGGAAAGAGGGGAGAGTGAGCATCACCTGATGCTCTCTCCTCCATCATTGAATTCAACTGTACAGACATCAAGGATGCCGTTACAGTTGAAAGCGCAATGAGTGAGGGGCAAAGCCGGCGCTGGCCCTGGGCCCCCTAACTCAAGGGCCCCATAGAGGCCGCGTATTGTGCTGCTATTAATGGCACCCCACTGGCTGAGATGCCCTGGGGGAGTGGGGGCCCTAGCAAATGCCTACTTTGCCTGCCACTAACACTGGCACTGGTAGCAGGTTATATGTGGGGGTACATATGGAGAGTGCAGGCTACATGTAGGGGTACATATGGGAGTGCAGACTACATGTGGGGGTACATATGGGAGTACAGGCTATATGTGGGGCACATATGGGGGTACAGGCTACATGTGGGGTACACATGGGGAGTGCAGACAACATGTGGGGCACAGAATATATATGTGGGTGCATATGAGAGTTAATCTTATATGGGGTACATTGGTATAGGCTACATGTGGGCAGTACATTGGTGCACGCTACATCTGGGATTTACATATGATGGTGCAGGCTACATGTGGGAGTACATATGGGGATGTAGGCTACATATGTGGGTGTGGGCTGCATGTGGGGGTACATATGGGAGTGCAGGCTACATGTGGGTGTACATATGGGAGTGCAGGCTACATGTGGGGTACATTTCACACATGTGGAATTATATACTTAACAAAAAAGTGTGTAACAACTGAAATTATCTCTTATATTCTAGGTTCTTCAAAGTAGCCACCTTTTGCTTTGATGACTGCTTTGCACACTCTTGGCATTCTCTTGATGAGCTTCAAGAGGTAGTCACCGGAAATGGTTTTCACTTCAAAGGTATGCCCTATCAGTTTTAATAAGTGGGATTTCTGGCCTTATAAATGGGATTGGGACCTTCAGTTGTGTTGTGCA
Source organism: Oophaga sylvatica (assembly GCA_033576555.1). Taxonomy (NCBI): domain Eukaryota; kingdom Metazoa; phylum Chordata; class Amphibia; order Anura; family Dendrobatidae; genus Oophaga; species Oophaga sylvatica. The sequence continues at coordinate 5,115 of JARQOD010004090.1, read as the reverse complement.
GAAGTCTGGTGGATACACAGCTGATAGTCCTACTGAATAGACTGTTAGAATTTGTATTATGGCAAGAAAAAAGCAGCTAAGTAAAGAAAAACGAGCGGCCATCATTACTTAAAGAAATGAAGGTCAGTCAATGTGAAAAATTTGGAAAAATTTAAAAGTGTCCCCATGTGCAGTTGCAAAAACCATCAAGCGCTACAAAGAAACTGGCTCACATGAGGACCGCCCCAGGAAAGGAAGACCAAGAGTCACCTCTGCTTCTGAGGATAAGTTTATCCGAGTCACCAGCCTCAGAAATCGCAGGTTTACAGCAGCTCAGATTAGAGACCAGGTCAATGCCACACAGAGTTCTAGCAGCAGACACATCTCTACAACAACTGTTAAGAGGAGACTTTGTGCAGCAGGCCTTCATGGTAAAACAGCTGCTAGGAAAACATTGCTAAGGAAAGGCAACAAGCAGAAGAGACTTGTTTGGGCTAAAGAACACAAGGAATGGACATTAGACCAGTGGAAATCTGTGCTTTGGTCTGATGAGTCCAAATTTGAGATCTTTGGTCCCAACCCCATTTATAAGGCAAGAAATCACCCTTATTAAACCTGACAGGGCACACCTGTGAAGTGAAAACCATTTCCAGTGACTACCTCTTGAAGCTCATCAAGAGAATGTGGATTGCCCGCCAGGACAGTGGGAAACTCGGTACTGGGCCGGTGTCTTAAAGGGATGTGTCACGGCAGCAGTAACCCGGTCCGTGGCCCTAGGCGTCCAATAAAAGGGGAATATTTACAGAGGATGATAGAGTTTGTAGTAAAGTGTTCGTAATGCCACCTGTGATGTCTAGTCAGAGGTGACTAGCGCTGCTGTGCAGATCCTATGAGACTGATGGTGATGCAGCAGAGTTGGAATAGCTTACAACAGGTGAAGCTGGTTGTCTCAGGGCAGAAAGATGTTGTAGAAAGTAATAGTGCTGGGAGATGTAGCAGAGTGGAGTGTGTGCCGCAGGAAGAATTTGAGAGGACACAGTCAGATGCAGTTTCCAAAGCTTTACTCACAGTTCTGTCTGCAGCACAGATGCCCGCTTGGTACAGTGTCCTACAGGTGAGGTGCTCGGCAAACTCCCAGGTAGATTGGGATACACCTTTACAGGACTCCTTTCTTTATGTTTCTTTCACTGGCCGTCTCATTGTGCTGTTTCCCACTCCTGCTTCCTTTCCAGCACCCCACAGTGTCCCAGATCGGCTGCTGCGAATCCTGTCAGATAACGTCTTCTCTGCATTTCCTTGATTCTATATAGCTGCCTGTCCGAAGAAGATGAATGTGGTTGTTGTCTGTGACCCCTAAAGTTGTCACAGCAGTCGGCTTGCTAGCTGAGTCATAAAGTTCTCCACTAGGCTAGGGGGCGAGTTCCTTCTGCGACCTGGTCCTTCCACAATTGGATCGGGCCACATGGATGGATCACTCACTATCCGTGCCCCTAGGACCCCTTCTTTCCTTCCAGAAGCTTCCCTCTATGCTTCTCTCTCACGTACTCTGTCTGGGGCCGAGCTCCTATCAGCTCCAGGTCCCCTCCCAGACTGTCTGACTAGACTCTGTCCTTGCTTCCTAAAGCCTCATTTCCCCTCCTTCTTACTTTCTCCACCCACCACCCATGCACTCTTTACTAACCAGCCTGGGATGAGACCATCCTCCCTCAGGGTACGTCCAGGGTGCCCAGCTGCTATAGTCTGTGTTGAGTGCAGGTGTTAGAGTCCTGAGTGGTCCTCCCTCCTTACCTGAGAGTGGAGTATCACACTTCTGGATGAGGTGCAATACCTCTGTGGTGACTGAACCCTCAGGGGCGCCACAAATGCCAACAGTGTGCAAAGCAGTAATCAAAGCAAAAGGTGGCTACTTTGAAGAACCTAGAATATAAGACATATTTTCAGTTGTTTCACACTTTTTTATTAAGTATATAATTCCACATGTGTTAATTCATAGTTTTGATGCCTTCAGTGTGAATGTACGATTTTCATAGTCATGAATAGTCATGAAAATACAAAAAAATCGTTGAAAGAGAAAGTGTGTCCAAACTTTTGGTCTGTACTGTATATACTTATGTTCGCTGAGCCTCAGAACGGCAAGGTCCCGGTGGTACTTGTTTTTCCGTAATCTTGCAGCAGAACCACTTCGAACTTGAACCTCCTCTCTCATGTCCTTGTTGAAGCAATCCTTCATCCAGCACCAACAGATTTTGATTCGCTTCACTGTGAAGAGAAAAAAAAAATTAGAAAACAATGCACATCCATTCACAGGTTCACTGCAGTTTCAGACAACATTGCAATACTTATCAAAATCTCTTCTGGCACGCCGAGTGGCACTGTCCCAACCGTCAGCATTGTCGGAGTGCTGACGGTCACGGGTGTCCCACAACGGTACTCGCTCTTGCACAAGGTGAATAAGATGCTCCTTGTCAATGTCGATAGTGGCTTCTTCCCGTTGTGAAACCTATAGATAAAATAAAAAAAAGAATTTTAAGTAAAACTGAAAAAAAATTGTAGTACAACTCTGATGAAAAGAATACTTACACCCCGTCTTTCCTCCTGAGACACATGAGCCCGACGACCCTGGGAAGAACATCTCCACTCAACTGCTTCTGCTCTTCATCACTGCCAGGTAACTATAAAGAAATTAAATGGTTTAACACATGTGGAGTATTGCCAGTAAATACATACTAATCAGTATATCAAATGTGATTACATAATCTTTGTCGGGTCCACCCTGGGAAGACGTCAGTTCTTCGCTTCAGGACATTTTGAAGAGCAGGAAGCAGTCAAGTGAAACATTACAGAAAGTAACAGAGAAGAAAAATTAAACTTGTAAGGATCCAAAAACAATGTAGACAAAAAAAAAATGGACACAAATACTTACATTACAGGCAGTAGTCCAACACCACAGCTGTCAGCACAGGCCAGGGACAGACGGCAGCAACAGGAGACAACCACTGCACCAGTAGACGACCAGGTGAAAACCGCTGCACCAGAAGACAACCAGGAGACACTCACAGCACCAGAGAGTCGGCCGGTCTACAAGGAATAGAAAAAGCATTCAGAGAGACAGACATTTACAAAGCTTCTATACTTACATAGACAGTGTTGTCCTTACCACGACAGAAAGCAGCACCAGCAGATGAAAAGGAGAAACCCGCTGCACCAGAAGCCAAACACTGCACCAGGACAGTCGACACATCTAAACGTAAACAGAAAAAAATATTAGTACAAAGTACAAACAGCAGTGAGAGAGACAGACATTTTCTAAGGTTCTATACTTACATAGCCAGTGTTGTGGTATCGTCCAGAGTCCAGAGAGTTATAGCCTTGCAGTGTCCACACTTCCTTTTAAATTAGCAGGTGGTTGAATCACTTCGTAGAACAACTCATTAAAAAAACACATGCGTATAGAACGCATGTGCATACCCATGTCCTTGCATACGCATGCGTTCCCATAGACAGTAATGCCTTTATTTGACGCACTCATCCGCATGAGCATGAATGCGCATATTTGACGGATTTTTGCCTCTTCCAAAAATCCAACATGTTGCGTTTGCCAGACCCCGCCGCACACCGAAAAACAACGCATGCATATGCTGACGCATGGGAACTGATGCAAACACATGCCCCTGCGTACATCATGTTAAAGAGAGGTAAACATGACGCATTCGGATTGCTGTGGATGAAACGCTGCGCAAACACACGCAAATGTGAAACCAGCCTTAACTGAGCAGCAGTACTCAATGTCAGGAAACAGCTGTAAAAGCAAACAAGATTTTAGGGTGCATAAAAAGAGAGAGAAAATCCTGTGACCCAAATGTATTATTACCCCTCTATAAGGCTGTGGTTCCACGGTCCGGAACCACAGCGCATTTGACGGAGCGGAAATTCTGCTCCGTCCTAAGCCCCGCCCCCTTTTTGACGCGCGCTATTTCCGGATGTGTTCCGGACACTTCCGGAACACATCCGGAAAGAATGCAGGGCTGCATAGCCCTGTGTTATTTCTGTTACGGCGACGCAGCGTCGCCGTAATGGGCTAGGACATGCTGCGGTCTGAAAAGACGCGCCGCATGTCCGGAAACGCAGGTCTTCCGCTTGAGTATTTTTACGCATAGTGGAGACGGGATTTCTTGAAATCCCCTCCACTATGCTGTAACATCTGGACGCTGCGTGTTTGACGCTGCGCCAATGCACAGCGTCAAACACGCAGCTAATCCGGAATGTTTACTGATCGTGGAAACATACCCTAAATCACTTGTAAGGCCGCATCTTGGATATGGGATCCAATTTGAGCTCCACATTTTAAAAATATATTTGAAATTAAGAGACAGTTGAAAGGCGGAAACTAGATTATTACATTATTACAAGATCTCATTTATATGTATAAATACATATGTGATCAATGCATAGTACTGGCACATAACTTATCACTTTCCAGGACCTTACACTTGTAACATGTGGAAGAAATTCAATTCTGGAAGCTAAATAGGAAAGGGTTCTTTACAGTTAGAGCAGTCAGACTGCGGAATACCCGAGACCACAGAGGTAGTAATGTCAGACAATATAACAACATTTAGAAAAGGGCTGGAAACTTTTAAAAAAAAACATGACATTGTGAGTTATAAATAATCTAGTAACAGAAAATGTATAATGGTGACGATAGTTTACACTTTATGGCCCTGGGTCTTTTATGAACCTATATAACTATGTAGAATGTACATTAGGAAAATGCTTGAAATGCAATTCCCTATAATATTTTACAAGTAATTTCCTCCTATTTCTTTCTGTGTAAAATGCTAGTTATCTGTCCAGTCTCTGCATCTATAAAGTGCACAGCCCTCCTGAAACACTCGCAGGTTTAATTTCTAATCGTATTTCTTATGGAGCCTAAGGGAAGCCATAATGATAGGCGCTTGCTGGTAACGAGTGCAGTAATTTGCATCTATAATGAAAGCGGATTACCAATGATGAAAGGGTTAATACTTGGCCCGGTATTAGTAATAGCCCCTGTAGTAACCATGACAACTGTTCTGAGGTCATAGACAAGTGTGATAAAGAAGATTCCATAATAGAAGGCCGCGCTGCCACGATCAG
>JARQOD010004089.1:0-58132 GCA_033576555.1 Oophaga sylvatica | reverse complement strand
ATCTTGGCTGATAACAAAAATAGGGCCCCCTCGAAAAAAAATTGGCGTGGGGTCCCCCCTTTTTTTTTTAAAACCAGCCGATAAGCGCCCGGAGGCCGGTTTTTTCAGGCGGAAAAGGTCCAATACCAGGCCCCTTGCAAGCCTGATAATAAGGCCCAGCAGTTGCTTGCTTGGCTGGTTACAAAAATAGGGGTCCCCAAAAAAAAAAAAGGGTGGGGCCCCCCTATTTTTTTAACCGCAAGTAAAATCTACTGCTGCGGCCTGGTTTTTAAAAACTGTCAAGGCCCATGGATTTTGGCCCTCAACCCCCTAAAAATCCGGCCAGAGCCCCCATTTGGCGCAAAAAAAGATGTGCCAATTGTGGCTTTCCCGGCTCTTCCCACTTGCCTGTAGCGGGGCAAGGGGGTAATAAGGGGTTAATGTACCGTTGATTCACGGTGACAAAAACCCGGGGGTTAATAAGGAGGGTCAATAAGACCCGATCCAATTTTTCCCAAAAGTTTTAAATGTTTAAAAAAAAGCACGCAAGAAAATTTTTTAAAAGAAATTAAAAAACACACATTTTTTCTTTCTTTTTTACTCTCTCTTTCCCCGCGACGCCATCGATTCCTGTAAAAAAATAAAAAAAAAAACCCAGTATCCACCCCCCCACCAGTCCTTTAAACGATGTCCCCACGATCCCTTCGCTACATCGGAATGACAGGCAGGCCGAACCCCGGGCAGCCACTTTTTTCCAGCTTCCCGGCGGTGAGTCATCGGATGCTTTCGGCCCGTTACCCAGCAGTCACTGCGTTATCGCGAAAACTGATGTGACCGCCGGGGAAGAGGTGGCGGCCATTAAGCAGCCGGGGGTTTTTGACCGCCGGAGATCCTGGGGGTAGCCCCGCTGATTTTTGCGACCCGACCGCCGGCACTGACAGTGCAGTGACTTCCCCGTTCCGGTATCTTTGCGAAATTCGGAACTGGAAGGAATTCCGTACAGCCAATATGGCCGATACCCGATATTTGCGTATGGGAAAATGTCAAACTATGGGAAAACAAAACATAGAGTTTTTGGGTCCATGGCCTGGAAACTCCCCGATTTAATCCCTTGAAACTTGTGGAATCATCAAGGACGGGTGGACAAACAAAAACCTAAAAATTTGAAAAAATGAAAGTTTTGATTGTGCAAAATGGATGCACAGAAGGTTTGGGGTCCGAGTTGATTGAGAGCATCCCGGGGGAGTTTGCAGGGGCCCCAAAAGAAGAAGGTCAACCTAAAAATATTGACTTGCTGCATTAACCATTCTAATTTAAATTTAAAAGCTTTTGTTCTCATATGTTTAAATTTTTTTATTTTTTTTGGAAAAAAACATTTCAAACCACTTAAAAACCAGAGGGCAGCAGATCATGGAAAAAATAATATTTTTTGTCTTCTCAAAATTTTTTTCCATACTGTAAAATTGCACCCCATTTTAATTCACCCTCATAGGATTAATGCACCCCCTTTGGGTTAAAGAAAACCCCCCAGTATATGCAGCCCATAGTTAATCAGCCCCACAGTAGTTAAAACACCCCCATGTATAAAAACCCCTAGAGATTTTGCACCCTTGGGTAAACGCCCCCTTTGGGAATAAGCAGCCCATAGTTAACGAAGTCCCTAGTATTATGCAGCCCCTGGGTAAAATCACCCCCTTAGTGTAATGCACCCCCCAGGAATATAATGCACCCAATTATTAATGACCCCCATAGGAGTATAAGCAACCCCCAAAAAAATTTTTGAGCCCCCCTTGGAGACAGGTGGGCAATTTTATGGTACACCTAAAAAAAAAGGGAAAGGTTGGTGGGGAGCAAAATTTCCGCTTTTTGGGACTTAGAAAAGGGAGGGGAAAAATTTCAGGTGGGTGGCGACCCCGGGGCCTTTTTTTTTCCCAAGGAAAAGGGGGCTGTGACTTCAGACTTTTTAGAATTTCACAAAAAAACAATGTGTGCTTGGTTTTAAGTTACTTTATTCTTTTTTAGTTTTACAAGTTTTGACCACTTTAAAATGTTTCAAGTGTCCCCTTTGTTGCATTGTCAAAAACAACCCCTTCTCCCACTTTGACACATGAAAAAAAACCCCGAAGAAAGCTTGCCCGGCTTCCAGTTCCATTGTTTTTGATTTTTGACATTTGTATTTACAGATAGTCAATTTCTTCGTCGGATTTGCAGCATCTGAAACAACGGATACGGAAAACCTGTGCGTTTTTTTTGGGGGTGTTGCATCAGTGAGTCAAGAGGGGAGAAGAGGGTTGCATTGACACCAACCAAAAAGGGCAGTTTTTTAAAAATTTTTAAAATGTTATAGCTTGTAAATAATCATGAAAGAATACAGTTACATTATAACAAGCACACCATTTTTTTCTTTGTGAATTTCAATAAGTTTGTGTGTTAATAACCCTCTTCCTTTGAAAAAAAAAGTTTGATTCAAAATGGCCGCTTAAAATGGCCGCCATGGTCACCAACCATCTTGAAAATTTTCCCCCTCTCTATACTAATGTGCACAACCAGGAAGTTGATATCACGAACCATTCCCATTTTTTTTAGGGATCTATATACAGGGCCCCAAATCCTGTAAAATGCCCCCAAATTATAATGCCCCCCGTTGTGAACACTTTTGTCTGGCTTCTGAGTTTGGGTCCCTTGGTGATTCCCGTGTAATGGAGTGGTCTGGCTGACAGAAAATCATCCCCTGAAGAGGATGATTGGAGGTTAGGTGTTACTGACTGGAGAGTTTAACCCCTTTATGACCAGCCTATTTTGACCTTAAAGACCTTGCCTTTTTTTGGGCAATTCTGACCAGTTCCCTTTTAGGTAATAATCAGGAACGCTTTAACGGATCCTAGCGTTCTGGTTGTTTTTTCGGACTATTGGGCTTCATGTTAGTGGTAAATTTAGTCGAAAATTTTTTTGCGTTTATTTGTGAAAAAAATTTGGAAATTTTGGGAAAATTTTGAAAATTTTTTAATTTTTTTTTTTTTTTTTTTTGTTAAACCGAGAGTTATGTGGCACCAAAATAGTTAATAAATAAACATTTCCACTGTCTACTTTAATCAGCACAATTTTGGGAACAACATTTTTTTTGTTAGGAAGTTATAAGGGTTAAAAGTTGACCAGTGATTTCTGATTTTTTACAGCAAAATTTACAAAACATTTTTTTTTAGGGACCACCTCACATTTGAAGTCACTTTGAGGGTCTATATGGTAGAAATACCCAAAAGTGACTCCTTTATAAAAACTGCACCCTCAAGCTACTCAAAAACTACATTCAAGAAGATTATTAACCTCAGGTGCTTCACAGGAACTAAAGCAACATGGAAGGAAAAAATGGACTTTTAATTTTTCCAACAAAATTTTTTTCAGCATTAATTTTTTCATTTTTACATGGGCAACAGGATAAATGGATCCTAAATTTGTTGGGCAATTTCTCCTGAGTACACAGATACCTCATATGTGGTCATAAACCATGTATGGGAGCACGGCAGGGCTCAGAGGGAAGGAGCGCCATTTGACTTTTTGAATGGAAAATATGCTGGAATATTTAGCGGTGCATTTTGGAGAGTTCCTGTGTGCCCTAAACATTGGAGCTCCCCCACAAGTGACCCATTTTGGAAACTAGACCCCTAAGGAACTTATCTAGATGCTAGTGAGCACTTTGAACCCCCAGGTGCTTCACAAATTGATCCGTAAACAAAGAAAGTACTTTTTTTTCACAAAATTTTCTTTTAGCCTCAGTTTTTTCATTTTCACATGGGCAACAGTATAATTGGTTACAAATTTGTTGGTCAATTTCTCCTGAGTACACAGATACCTCATATGTGGTCATAAACCACTGTTTGGGCGCACAGCAGGCTCAGAAGGGAAGGAGGCCATTTGACTTTTGAATAGAAAATATGCTGGAATATTTAGCGGTTGCCATGTCGCATTGGAGAGTTCCTGTGTGCTAAAAATTGGAGCTCCCCCACAAGTGACCCCATTTTGGAAACTAGACCCCCTATGGAATTATTAGATGCATAGTGATCACTTTGAACCCCCAGGTGCTTCACAAATTGATCCGTAAATAAAGAAAGTACTTTTTTTTTCACAAAAATTTTTTTTAGCCTCATTTTTTTCATTTTCACATGGGCAACAGTATAATTGGATCCAAAAATTTGTTGGGCAATTTCTCCTGAGTACACAGATACCCTTATGTGGTCATAAACCATGTTTGGGCGCACAGCAGGGCTCAGAAGGGAAGGAGCGCCATTTGACTTTTCGAATGGGAAAATATGCTGGAATATTTAGCGGTTGCCATGTCGCATTTGGAGAGTTCCCGTGTGCCTAAACATTGGAGCTCCCCCACAAGTGACCCCATTTTGGAAATAGACCCCTAAGGAACTTATCTAGATGCATAGTGATCACTTTGAACCCCAGGTGCTTCACAAATTGATCCGTAAAAAAAAAGAAAGTACTTTTTTTTCACAAAAATTTTCTTTTAGCCTCAGTTTTTTTCATTTTCACATGGGCAACAGTATAAATTGGATCCTAAAATTTTTTGGGCAATTTCTCCTGAGTACACAGATACCTTATATGTGGTCATAAACCACTGTTTGGGCGCACGGCCAGGGCTCAGAGGGAAGGAGCGCATTTGACTTTTTGAATAGAAATATGCTGGAATATTTAGCGGTTGCCATGTCGCATTTTGGAGATTCCTGTGTGCCTAAACATTGGAGCACCCCACAAATGACCCCATTTGGAAACTAGACGCCTAAGGAAACTTATCTAGATGCATAGTGAGCACTTTGAACCCCCAGGTGCTTCACAGGTTTATACGCAGAGCCGTGAAAATAAAAAATCATTTTTTTTTCTCAAAAAATGATTTTTTAGCCCACTATTTTTTAGTTCACAATGGTTACAGGAGAAATTGAACCCCAAAAGTTGTTGTCCAGTTTGTCCTGAGTACGCTAGTACCCCATATGTGGGGGGGAACCACTGTTTGGGCACACGTCAGGGCTCGGAGGGATGTAGTGACGCTTTGAAATGCCGACTTGATGGAATGGTATGCGGGATCTTGTTAGGTTTGCAGAGCCCTGATGTGCCAAACAGTAGGAAACCCCCCACAAGTGACCCATTTTGGAAATAGACCCGTAAAGAACTTATCTAGATGTGTGGTGAGCACTTTGAACCCCAAGGGGTACACAGAAGTTTATAACGCCGGGCATGAAAATAAAAAAAATTTCATATTTTTTACAATCGGGATCTTTTAGTCCCCAATTTTTTTATTTTCCCAAGGGTAACATGAGAATTAGACCCCAAAAGTTGTTGTCCAATTTGTCCTGGTATGCTGATATCCCATATGTGGGAAAAAAACTACTGTATGGGCACACTTCGGGGCTCGGAGGGGAAGTAGTGACGTTTTGAAATCCCCACTTGATGGAATGGTCTTCGGGCGTCATGTTACGTTTGCAGAGTCCCTGATGTGCCTAAACAGTAGAAACTCCCACAAGTGACCCCATTTTGGAAACTAGATCCCCCAAGGAACTCCTATAGATTGTGGTAAGCACTTTGAATCTCCAAGTCCTTCAATAAGTTTATAACGCAGAGCCGTGAAAATATAAATCATTTTTTTTCCACAAAAATAATTTTTTAGTCCCCAATTTTTTTCCCCAATGTTAACAGGAGAAATTAGAACCCCCAAAGTTGTTGTGCAATTTTTCCCGAGTACGCTGATACCCCATATGTGGGGATAAACACTGTTTGGGCATACGTCGGGGCTTGGAATAAGGGGAGCACTGTTTGACTTTTTGAACGCAAAATTTGCAGGAATCAATGGTGGCGCCATGTCGCGTATGGAGACCCCCTTATGTGCCTAAATAGTGGAAACCCTCAATTCTAACTCCAACCCTAACCCCAACACACCCTAACCCTAATCCCAACTCTAACCATAAGCCTAACCACAAGCCTAACCCTAATTCCAACCCTAACCCTAATTCTAACTTAACCCTAATGCTAACACTAACCCTAGTTCTAACCTAAGGCTGGGTTCATATTGCGTTTTACCAGCCCGTTCAACACGTAGCGTTGACCGGCTGGTAACGGTTATAGCATAACGCGATCGCGTTATGCTATACCCGCTAGCGCAGATGAATCAGCAGATGATTCATCTGTGCTAGCGGTGATGGAGCCCAGACGCTGCAGCCTGTGTCCGAGGCTCCGTCACTGAATGACGGCACGTCGCGAACGCATGCCGCTTTACGGCATGCGTTGCAATGCGCACAGAAATGGGGTGAATGGCAGCGTTAACGGACTGCGTTACACCGCGTTATACGCGGTGAAACGCAGTCCATCTAACGGACTGCCATAATGCAATATGAACCCAGCCTAACCCTAACCCTGAGGCCCCGTGCCACACATTGCGGATTCACTTGCGGATTTTTCTTAAATCCGCAGGTAAATGACCTGCGTTTTACCTGCTAATTTAGCGCGGATTTGTTGCGGTTTTTCCCTGCGGTTTTACACCTATAATGGAATAGGTGTAAAACTCTGCGGAATCCGCACGAAGGTTGACATGCTGCGGATTTAAAACCGCAGCAAATCCGCATGTGCACAGCGTTTTTTTTAACCATTTATTTGCATTGTACTGTACATGGTTTCTGGATCTGCTGTGGATCCGCAGCGCCAAATCCGCTGTGGATCCGCAGCGCCAAATCCGCTGCGGATCCGCAGCAAAATCTCCGGCGGATCAGCAGCAAAATCCACCGCGGATCCCCAGCAAAATCCGCCGCGGATCCCCAGCAAAATCCGTTGCGGATCCCCAGCAAAATCCGCTGCGGATCACCAGCAAAATCCGCCGAGGATCCCCAGCAAAATCCGCGAGGATCCCCAGCAAAATCCGCGGATCAGCAGCAAAATCCGCCGCAGATCAGCAGCAATATCCGCCGCGGATCCTCAGCAAAATCCCATGGATCAGCAGCAAAATCGCCGCGGAAACAGCAGCATAATCCGCCGCGGATCAGCAGCAAAAATCCGCCCCGGATCAGCAGCATAATCCGCCCGGATCAGCAGCAAAATCCGCCGCTGATCAGCAGCAAAATCCCCGAGGATCAGCAGCAAAATCGCCGCGGATCAGCAGCAATATCCGCCGCGGATCTGCAGCAAAATCAGCTGCGGATCAGCAGCAAAATCCGCTAGGAAAAATAAAAAAAATTCTTTATTTTATTATTTGTCCCTACCTATGACAGGGGGGGTTCATTTACTTTTTTTTATTTTGATCACTGTGACAGTTTATCACAGTGATCAAAATAAATTTTAGTACAATGGTTGGCGCACTGCGCCGGCCGGCGGGCGCACTGCGCATGCGCCTGCCATTTTCCAAGATGGCGGCGCCCATGAAGAATCCCGGGCAGCCGCCGGGATGGATCCTGGGACATCAGTGGACCGGGAAAGGTGAGTAGGGGGGTCGGAAGGTGAGGGGGGGATCGGTAGGTGGGGCAGCGGATCGCAGGAGCAGGGGAGCAGACAGTGACGGCGGTGACCGATCGCTGTCATCTTTCGGTGGCGGCGGCCGATCACCGCCGTGACTCAATGTGGGGGGGGGTCTGATCGCGGTCTCCAGCCATGGCAGATGCTATTGCAGCATCGGCAATGGCTGGATTGTAATATTTCACCAATTTCATTGGTGAAATATTGCAAATCGCTCTGATTGGCTGTTTCACTTTTAACAGCCAATCAGAGCGATCGTGGCCACGTGGGGGTTAAGCCAACCCCCCTGTGGTGATGCACTAAGGGTCCTGTGCCTGGGGGTCGGTGACCTTTCAGTGACCCCGGTCACCCGACCCCCAGGACATGATTTATAGCATGACGCCGACGCCGGCGTCATGGGTCGGGATGGCACAGGTTTTCATGACGCCGACGTCGGCGTCATGTGTCGGGAAGGGGTTAAGTGAGCAGCCTTCCCTTGGTTGTTGCCGGTGATTTGGTTTTCTTCCTGAGCCTCTGGAAGTCTGCTTGCTCCTTGCTTTGTCCTGCATCTTTCAGATAAGATTTTTGTCTGTTTTTATCTGTGGCATTTTTCCCTTTTTACTTTTCTCTGTTCTCTGCCTTGCTGGTGTGAGTACAGCTGGGTTCCCTGCTGGGACCTGTTCTGGACTCTGTTTTCCTTTGCCACAGCTTATGTTAGTTGTTTCTGTATTTCTAGTCTCCTGTTATTTCAGTATCTGTTGTTTTGTGTCCAGTTCACACCAGAGTTCTGATTTAGTGGGGGAGAGGTCGTGTGGCCTCAGTATTTTTGCAGATCAGATGTGTTGGAATTTTTCTTAGGGTTTTTGTGGGCTTGCAGACAGTATCCTTTCCTGTCCTGTTCTATCCAGGCAGTTTGGGCCCCAGCATTTGCTTACTCTATTTTCTGCCTGTGTTTTGTACTTCATCTGTCTCACCGGCAATATATGTTTGGGGGCTATCTATTCCTTTGGGGCTCTACTCCGGGGCAGTTAGCTTTCCCCTTTCTCTCTTTAGCTTAGTTAACTCTTTGGCTGTGTCGAGGCATCTAGGGCATCGTAGGTACGTCCCACGGCTAATTCTAGTTGTGTTGTCAGTTTAGGGGTCTGCAATTCGCTAAGTTACCAACCTCTCTGGGTGTTTGGTTGCCTAGCCTATTTCTCTATTATCCTCCTCGGTTCCATATCATAACAGCACCCCATAGGAGTATAATGCAGCCCATAGTATAATGAAGCTCCATAGTATAATGCAGCAGCATAGTATAAAGCAGCCCTTAGGAGTATAATGCAACCCATAGTATAATGAAACCCATAGTATAATGCACCCCCATAGTATAATGCACCCCTATAGTATAATGCATCCCCATAGGAGTATAATGCAGCCCATAGTATAATGAAGCACCACAGTATAATGCAGCCCCATAGGAGTATAATGCACCCCATAGTATAATGAAGCCCCATACTATAATGCACTCCATAGTATAATGCACCCCATTGTGTAATGAAGCCCCTTAGTATAATGAAGCCTCATAGTATAATGCAGCCACATAGGAGAATAATGCACTCATGCTATAATGCACCCCATAGTATATTGCACCCCATAGTGTAATGTACCCTCATAGGATTATAATGCAGACCTAATGTATAATGAATACCCCAAGTAATAATGCACCCACACACCAGTATAATGCACCCCATAGTATAATGCACTCCAATAGTATCAATGCACACCCATAGATATAATGCAGACCAATAAGAGTAAAATGCAGCCCCAGATATGATCATAATAATGCACCCTTTTGGATATAATGGGGCACCATAGTATAATTCAGCTCCATAGGAGTGTAATGCACTCCCATAGGAATATAATGCAGTACATAGTATAATGAAGCCCCATAGTATAATGCAGCCCCACAGTAGTATAATGCACCCCATAGTATAATGCACCCGCATAGGATAATGCACCCCATAGTAGTATAATGCAGCCCACAGTATAATGAAGCCCCATAGTATAATGCAGCCCCATAGGAGTATAATGCACCCCATAGTATAATCAAGCCCCATAGTATAATGACCCCAAAGTATAATGCAGCCCCTTAGGAGTGCAGGGTGGGCTATTTATATGGATACACCTAAATAAAATGGGAGTGGTTGGTGATATCATTTTCCTGTTTGTGGCACATTAGTATTTGAGAGGTGGAAAACTTTTCAAGATGGGTGGTGACCATGGCAGCCATTTTGAAGTTGGCCATTTTTGGATTCAACTTTATTTTTTCCAATGGGAAGAGGGTCATGTGACACATCAAACTTATTGAGAATTTCACAAAAAACAATGGTGTGCTTGATTTTAATGTAACTTTATTCTTTCATGAGTAATTTACAAGTTTATGACCACTTATAAAATGTGTTCAAAGTGCTGCCCATTGTGTTGGATTGTCAATGCAACCCTCTTCTCCCACTCTTGACACACTGATAGAAACACCGCAGAAGAAATGCTAGCACAGGCTTCCAGTATCCATTGTTTCAGATGCTGCACATCTCGTATCTTCACAGCATAGTCAATTGCCTTCAGATACGAGATGTGCAGCATCTGAAACAACGGATACTGGAAGCCTGTGCTAGTATTTCTTCTGATTTTAACTGATCGTGCCTTGGAGGACTCTCGATCAGTTACTGAAGCATCAGTATCCTGCCGCTCGGGCCCAGTGAGCAGAACAGAGGGGGCCTGCTGCAGGCCCCTCTGCTAATCGGGCCCCATACACCAGTAAAGGCAGTAATGCCCTGATGGCGGCCCTGCAGAGGTCATTAAAGATCAATGATTTGTGATTTGATGAAAGTTAAGCAGTCAACAATTTCAGGGGACATCTGGATGGGCTTATCCGTCAGGACACCACCAGCAGCGCTGAAGACATATTCTGAGAGAACGCTGGCTGGCGGCATGACAAAACCTCCAAAGCATGAGAGGTGAGCTCAGGCCTCTCTTTTATTTTTGAAGGTCAAAATGCAAAAGGTTTCCAGCCTCCTTGATGGCATTGATATTGAGATTGATATAGTCCTGAACCATCATCTCCAACAACGTGTCAGACTTGTACTCTGCTCTGCTGGTGCATGGGCTGGTCTAAAAAATGTGTGAAACAACTCACAGAAATTGCTTCTGTCAATTACACTGCTGCTGCTAATATTTTTGCGTTGACGACTCGACGTACCCGTGATTGGAAGTCTATAACTGCGATGCACACTGTGTGCCTGTCTGCTGTCTTGGGGAAAACCTCTTAAGATTGATACACCATCATGCTTGCATCCCTTTCCAGGGGGGAAGTATCTGGCAAAATGTACTCTTGCACCTTGGATCTAACAGAAAGCCCTATTCCTAACCCTAAGAATATGGGCATCATGTTGCAAATAGTGCAGCAAGAAGGCGCTCATGTGTCTGGTGCTTCAATGACATCCAAGTACATGGTGTGTTGATGGCGAGGTAATACTCAAGCTTGCTTCCTCCATCCCTTACCGCCAACCATTGACAACACAGAGGGGATCATTATCCTCTTCATCTCCTGACTGTTTCACGCTTATCACATCTTCCTCCTCATCCTCCTCCATTTGTTCATCGGCTGGTGCACCTTTACTACCAGTTTGACTGGTAACATGAGCCACCTCGTTCACTATAATCCACCCTTCCATGGCATTCGCCTGTGCAATGACAGTCCGGAAATTAGAGAACTTAGAGATATTGTTATCCCTTTCCGCATCCTCCTCTGTTTCCACCTCTTCCTCTGGGACCACCACCTTCTCCTGTAAACTATTCAAATATGATCGGAATATGCTGATGATGGCACCTTCAGCACTAACCATCTTAATAGCCATTTTGAAGGTGCAGAGGTCCTTCATCTGTGCCCACTGCCACAGTCACTGCAAAATGTGCAAAGTGGAATTCCACCATGCTGGCACATCATATAGCAAACGGTTAACCGATAGGCCGAAAGACCTCTGCAGCGATGCAAGTTGATGATACGAACGGTAAAAATAAGAACACAGCGCCAGTGCTTTCTGCAACAGCACATCCAGGATGGGATAGTGGTGGAGAAATTGCTGTACCACCAACTCTTGAGCTGTGTGACTGTGATCTCCAAGACATATTAATTTAAACTTTGCCTGATTAAGGTGAGCCCTAACTGCGCAGTACGGAGGTGAGTGGGATTCTCTCTGCACTGTTGGAAAGGTGTCTCATTAAGGGAGAGGTTGAGGGCACAGGTGGAGGCCTTAGATGATTTGGAGGAGGCAGAAGCAGTGGAAGAAGTGTTAGATACAGAGGTTTGTCCTGCAAGCCTTGGGAATTCTAAGACTTTTGGAGAGACACTTGCATGCCTGCCCCCACTGCCACCAGACTTCCACAGTGCCCAACCACAAGATGTAATGCCCTGGCCTTGTTTGCTTGATAAGGTGTCAATGGCGAAATGCACCCGGCAGACAATTATTTTTTTCAAGGAAAAGGTGATGTTGTCTGCGACATGCTGGTGAAGCGCAGGCATTGCTTTCTTAGAGAAGGTGGAATGGGGAACTGGTACTGGAGGACTGTGATAGCCATCAGCTTTCTGAAACTATCTATATCCTCCAGGCGGAAAGGCAACATTTCCATTGCCAACAGACAGGAAATGCTGAAATTCAAGCTCTTAGCTTTGGCATGTGTAGGAGGAAACATTTGGGATGGAGGGCTGGCTGCTGTGCTGAGAAAGGGTAGAGTAGGGTGAACAGGACACACTCCTGAACTGAACTTAAGAAAGATGTGATGAGCTCAGTGAAACAAAAACAACAGGTCTCTCCACTTCCATAACAGGCTGTCACTCATCCCGACTGTAGGGGATAAACAAGTGGACGTTCTCTGGTCGAACACCTGTATCTGAACACTTGCCATGGTGACTGAGGATGAAGAAGCAGCAGATGCATTTGATGGGACTGCCAGTGGATGGTGAGGCTTGATAGTCTGCATTTTAGCGTAGTGAGAGTCCAAGACTAATGCATGTTGATTGCACTTGTGATGGGTCATGTATGTAGTAATCAAATTATTGCAATTTTTGCCTCTAATGAGTTTTTTTTTTATTTGGCAGATAATGTGAGTTGGGTCATCCTTTGTGGTCTAAAAAAAAGCCCTGACTAGGCTATTTTTGCAGCCCCTGTGAATTGCAGGCCTGCGACTGCTGCTGGCCACACCCAGAGTTGTGGCAGAGGATGCAGTGCTTGTCGTGGTTGCATCACTTTGTGTTTGTACAGCAAGCCACAACCTAACTTCCTTATCTTCTTCCTCCTCCATCGCCTCTGCTGAGCTACTGAGCTGCGTACCTTTGAGTTTACACCAAGTGGGATCTACAACCTCATTGTCATCCTCTCTGTTCTCCCACTCCTTGCCCTGATAGTCACCATCCTCCTTTTCCTACCCTGACAGCACAGTACAGTCCGCGTATGCCTCAGATATCTGAGTCTCATCAGGATCACCTTCATCCCGGAGGTTATCGTGTGGTGACGAGGGTCTGGATTCAGTTTGGACCCTACTAGGTCTTGCCCTGGATTCAACTAAAAAATTGTATGCATCGGTGCAGATTAGAGTTGAGCGAAACAGGTCGGTCAGATTCATAAGTCGCCGACTTTCGCCAAAGTCGGGTTTAGCCGATCGAAACCCGACCATAGCATCAAGTCGGCCATGCGGTCGGCAAAACGAGCGCCAAAGTCGGTTTTCCCAGAATGCTTGCAGGCATCTTTTTTTCAGCCAATGAGCAAGGACGTACACTGTGGGCAACGAGATGACATGTGCAGCGCCCACCACCATCGTAGAGGGGCATTGCAGTGATTGGCTTACTTTGGGAAGCGTCATAGTGTCTAGAAAAGCCCTGACCGCTGACCTCCATTTTACTTCTGCCGATCTTAACAGTAGGGAGAGGCTGCTGTTAATCAGTAGGGAGAGAGTTAGGGCTGGAAAGATAGGAGAAGTTCTTCTGTGCTTGTGCTGATAGCAATTGTGCTGTACAGTTAGTGTGCAGTGACAGGGGAGGATTTTCTTGTGTGCAGCAGCGCTTCTTGTGTACACTGCTGTGCAGACTGCTTTTTACACAGCACTAATACTTTTATTCATTTTTTCTGCACAGTTACCGAGCATTCATTTTTCCCACACCGTATAGAGCTGTACACTCCTCACACACTACCGTGTACCGGCTGGTATCACGGACAAATACATGCTGACTATCTGTGTGTGACTCCGGAAATAAATACGGAGATTTAAATTTTTCCCTACACCGTATACAGCTGGACGCTTCTGATACAGTACTGTATATCTGCTGTTTGTGTTACGGTGAAATCCATACTGAGAGAGCGTCTGTGTGTGACTCCAGAAATATATACGGAGATTAAAATTTTTCCCTACACTGTATACTGCTGTACGCTTCTGATTAGAGTTGAGCGATACTTTTCGATATCCAAAAGTATCGGAATCGGAATTGTATCGCCGATACCCAAAAAATATCGGCGATACCGATACCGATACCGGAAATCCAATGTAAGTCTATGGGAACAAAATATCGGAATTAAAAAAACCCCATTCTTGCCTTGTTGGTTAATTGTACATGAAGGAAAACAACAAAGAGTAATGTAGAATGTATTGGGGAAGGTTGAGGAGACATTAAAGGCATAGATGTTTAACCCAATCAAATGGAATAGCATAAATATTTTTTTTTTTAAAGATGTTCGGATTGACGAAGAAATTGACAATGTTGTTAACGTTTTTTCTATTTTGGCAAATATGTATATTTCACAACTTCCATGCTCTTCACCTTTTTAACTTTTGACACACTTTCTCCTTCATAATCTTCAGCAGCATCATCTTTTTCATCAAATTATTCTTCATCTTCACCTTCTTTATCTTCTTCTTAAACTTCTTGCTATTCATCTTTTTGTTAACATTACTCATATTCTTCTTATTAAACTATTATTCTTATTCATATTGTACTTCATCTTCTTATCATATTCTTATTTGTGACAGAGAATCCTGTACTTGTAATCTGTCAAAGTATGAATTTTTCATCCTTCCGTTCTTGCTGTCACAAAAGATTTAAATTACAACAGTATTTGTCCGTGTTCAGTTTAGCCTGCAGCAGCAGGCATTTTCCAGGGGCACCACGAGGAGGAACGGACTCACCCCCATACACTGCTTAGTCTTCTTCTGCTTAGAATTTAGAGCATATATTTTGCTCTTCATTTTGGTCTTATACTTCATGTTCTTCTGCTTTTTGATCTTCTGCTTATTGTTCTTAAGTCTCTTGTTCTGTATCTTGTAGTTTGTCTTAACCTTCTTAGTCCTGTTTGGTAATCTTTTATTTCTTCTTTGTGATGGTGTTTAGGACTGGTTGGCTTATGCTCGTCGTCCTTGTGGTCGTCATCTTCTTCGGGGTGGTCATCAGGGTCGTCGTCTTCATTGTTGGAGATCCAGAGTGATTACCCAAAAAAGCATTGAAAAAATCTTCAATTTGTAAATGTAGCAGAAGGTACAAGAGTCAATGCAAGTAACGAGGACCAGCTGACTGTGCTGGAACCCGGAGGGGCAGCAGAAGGAAAAGAGCCAATGGCACAACCGAGGACCAGCTGACGTTACTGGGACACGGTTACTAAGCAGGAGGTACCTGTGCTCCAAAGCACTACCAAGGACCAGCAGACGTTGCTGGAACTCGGATACCGAGATGGAGGCACCTAGGCCAAAGGCACTGCGGAGAACCAGCTGACGGTACTGGAACCCGGAAGGGTAGCAGAAGGTACAAGAGCCAATGCAAGTAACGAGGACCAGCTGACTGTGCTGGAACCCGGAGGGGCAGCAGAAGGAAAAGAGCCAATGGCACAACCGAGGACCAGCTGACGTTACTGGTACACGGTTACTAAGCAGGAGGTACCTGTGCTCCAAAGCACTACCAAGGACCAGCAGATGTTGCTGGAACTCGGATACCGAGATGGAGGCACCTAGGCCAAAGGCACTGCGGAGAACCAGCTGACGGTACTGGAACCCGGACGGGTAGCAGAAGGTACCCATGGAAATTTAAGTTGACAGGCTGCGAGCCGGCAGCAGTTACCGAATCCCACAGTACTACAGTGGGTGATTGTCCTATTGTCACAACGGAAACAGCCTTTATTTGCATATCCCGCAGCACACATAGGAAGCACCTAAACTCCAAGCACCATAGAGTCGGCTAACCCGACCGCAACACGACAGGACAACTTATTGGAGGCTAAGTGACGTTTACACTGACAGGAAACAGATGGCGTGCTGTAACTAGTCTTGGCAGGAGTGAGTACCCGTGCCAATGACACTTCCGAGCAACAACTGGCGGTGTGGAAGCCCAGGATGAGAAGACAACAGGGTGGAGGCAGCATGACTTTTTGCCGTTCACACAGCAGGGGAACAGCTGACATTACTGAACCCCAGTAACACAGGAGCAAGTGTAGACTGTGCTAACAGCACTTCCGAGCAACAACTGGCGGTGTTGTAGCCCAGGGATGAGAAGAGAACATGGTGGAGGCAGCAGGACTTTTTGCCGTTCACACAGCAGGGGAACAGCTGACATTACTGAACCCCAGTAACACAGGAGCAAGTGTAAACTGTGTTAATAGCACTTCCGAGCAACAACTGGCGGTGTTGTAGCCCAGGGATGAAAAGAGAACATGGTGGAGGCAGAAGGACTTTTTGCGTTCACACAGCAGGGGAAAGCTGACATTACTGAACCCCAGTAACACAGGAGCAAGTGTAGACTGTGCTAACAGCACTTCCGAGCAACAACTGGCGGTGTTGTAGCCAGGGATGAGAAGAGAACATGGTGGAGGCAGCAGGACTTTTTGCCGTACACACAGCAGGTGAACAGCTGATATTACTGAACCCCAGTAACACAGGAGCAAGTGTAGACTGTGCTAACAGCACTTCCGAGCAACAACTGGCGGTGTTGTAGCCCAGGGATGAGAAGAAACATGGTGGAGGCAGCAGGACTTTTTGCCGTTCACACAGCAGGGGAACAGCTGACATTACTGAACCCCAGTAACACAGGAGCAAGTGTAGACTGTGCTAACAGCACTTCCGAGCAACAACTGGCGGTGTTGTAGCCCAGGGATGAGAAGAGAACATGGTGGAGGCAGCAGGACTTTTTGCCGTTCACACAGCAGGGGAACAGCTGACATTACTGAACCCCAGTAACACAGGAGCAAGTGTAGACTGTGCTAACAGCACTTCCGAGCAACAACTGGCGGTGTTGTAGCCCAGGGATGAGAAGAGAACATGGTGGAGGCAGCAGGACTTTTTGCCGTTCACACAGCAGGGGAACAGCTGACATTACTGAACCCCAGTAACACAGGAGCAAGTGTAGACTGTGCTAACAGCACTTCCGAGCAACAACTGGCGGTGTTGTAGCCCAGGGATGAGAAGAGAACATGGTGGAGGCAGCAGGACTTTTTGCCGTTCACGCAGCAGGGGAAACAGCTGACATTACTGAACCCCAGTAACACAGGAGCAAGTGTTGACTGTGCTAACAGCACTTCGAGCAACAACTGGCGGTGTTGTAGCCCAAGGATGAGAAGAGAACATGGTGGAGGCAGCAGGACTTTTTGCCGTTCACACAGCAGGGGAACAGCTGACATTACTGAACCCCAGTAACACAGGAGCAAGTGTAGACTGTGCTAACAGCACTTCCGAGCAACAACTGGCGGTGTTGTAGCCCAGGAATGAGAAGAGAACATGGTGGAGGCAGCAGGACTTTTTGCCGTACACACAGCAGGGGAACAGCTGACATTACTGAACCCCAGTAACACAGGAGCAAGTGTTGACTGTGCTAACAGCACTTCCGAGCAAAACTGGCGGTGTTGTAGCCCAGGGATGAGAAGAGAACATGGTGGAGGCAGCAGGACTTTTTGCCGTACACACAGCAGGGGAACAGCTGACATTACTGAACCCCAGTAACACAGGAGCAAGTGTTGACTGTGCTAACAGCACTTCCGAGCAACAACTGGCGGTGTTGTAGCCCAGGATGAGAAGAGAACATGTTGGAGGCAGCAGGACTTTTTGCCGTTCACACAGCAGGGGAACAGCTGACATTACTGAACCCCAGTAACACAGGAGCAAGTGTAGACTTGCTAACAGCACTTCCGAGCAACAACTGGTGGTGTTGTAGCCCAGGGATGAGAAGAGAACATGGTGGAGGCAGCAGGACTTTTTGCCGTTCACACAGCAGGGGAACAGCTGACATTACTGAAGCCAGTAACACAGGAGCAAGTGTTAACTGTGCTAACAGCACTTCCGAGCAACAACTGGCGGTGTTGTAGCCCAGGGATGAGAAGAGAACATGGTGGAGGCAGCAGGACTTTTTGCCGTTCACACAGCAGGGGAACAGCTGACATTACTGAACCCCAGTAACACAGGAGCAAGTGTAGACTGTGCTAACAGCACTTCGAGCAACAACTGGCGGTGTTGTAGCCCAGGGATGAGAAGAGAACATGGTGGAGGCAGCAGGACTTTTTGCCGTTCCACAGCAGGGGAACAGCTGACATTACTGAACCCCAGTAACACAGGAGCAAGTATTGACTGTGCTAACAGCACTTCCGAAACAACAACTGGCGGTGTTGGAGCCAGGGTCAAGGAGGATGTTTAAATACTATATCAAGTATTTTCCTTGTTACGTGTCAATTAAAAATGTCTATACTCCAAACAAGAGAAATATAACCTTTAGTACCATAAGATGATGATTTAACTTAAAAAAATTATATGTAAATTAATAATTTACAAACATAACGCATACATTAACATGTTGAAAGCAATGCAAACCACAATTAAAATAGGTTAAATAATCTGCTATACGGTTTAAAATAAAAGCATACAAGTACATATCAGAATCCATTAATGATGGCTAAGTAACAGTATGTACACCATTTTTATTGTGTAGAGACATGAATGGCTGACTTAAAAACATAATCAGCATTACAAGTTATCTTTGACATTCATAAAACTTTATATTTGGTGAATAATATCACTAAAATTTTTTAAAAAATATCTAAATTTCCATCATGTAATACTGATAATATGTGCCAATCATTTATATTAACAAACAAAAAATTTAAAAAGTGCATAGTGCAGAGTGAAAACAGATATTTATGCCTGACTGTGGACTTGCAAGCATGACAACGGATAGATAAGGTTTTATAGATGAGACTGCATAGCCACAGATGGTGAATGGCGATGTAATACTGTACCTCAATAAAGTGTGCGTTACTACTACATACTTTTTTTTATATAGCTTTATAAAAGGTTACGTGCATGTATGGTTGCGCCTTTGTTTGGACGCACAGACTGGCTTCCTGCTGTGACGCGTTGGGTATTGGAGCGTCTGTACGTCTTATGACGCAGACTAACATTCACGGTGCGCATCGTTCATCATCGCAAGCGTACCGACAACACAAAGGCGTTGTCATGACTGCTTTACTCAGTAAACATGCACCTATGATGAAACATACACGCATGTGCCCTATTACATAACAAGCTACAAGAAAAACGAGTGTGAGGTGTGACACAGCTGTTTTGTTAAGGTACAGTATTATATCGACATTGTACAGGTGTCGCTATTCAATCTGAATAAATAGATATCATTCACCTATTCTATCAGTTGTCGTTCTTTCAGCACCACTTACAGGTATATATTTTGCTATTGTGACTATGCACTTTTGACTTTACCAAGGTAATGCATGATTTTTGTTAGCGATTATCATGTTTACATGAAGGACCTTTATGATATGGGCTGTTAACTTTCTAATTAAATATGTATTTTTTAAAATGGCACAAATATAAGTAATGTTGAAGATGACTATTCCTACATGCATTGTTTGCACAATATTACAGGTGTACATCACGTCCCTTAATCAACATTGGATTATTATATTTACTTGTATGCTTTTATTTAAAAGGCAAGAACACTGAAGTATAACCTTCGCACTGCAGCAGTTGTCAAAGTTCAACCCACATTATGCACTTACAACATTGCAGCATTTGAGTCATGATGTGAGTTGGATTTGTCTAAGCTATGGAGTGACAAGGTTGACCATCAGTATCCTATAGCATAAGTAGGCTTTTGTGTTTGCATTTGTTTTCGACATGTGCATATCTGTAATAATATGTCACAATTATTTTGTTACAGATTTGTGACAAAGACTAATCATTTTATGGTTTTAAAGTTGACGTTTCAAATGTTTACAGCTTAGAAATCAGGGTGTAGCCTCATATCTATGTGTAGCACTAGACACTTTGACATGTCATGTTTTTTTCACCATGATTAGG
This sequence comes from Oophaga sylvatica, assembly GCA_033576555.1. NCBI lineage: Eukaryota > Metazoa > Chordata > Amphibia > Anura > Dendrobatidae > Oophaga > Oophaga sylvatica. The sequence continues at coordinate 38,299 of JARQOD010004089.1, read as the reverse complement.
TAGCTAGCAGTAATTTTTGCCGGACACACAGCAGGGGAACAGCAGGCGTTACTGAACCCCACAAACACATCAGCGATTGTTTTCATCTGTGCATCTAACACTTCTGAGCAGCAACTGGCGGTGTTGAAGCCCAGGGTCAAGGAGGGTGTAGGCAGAGGCCTAGTATGAGATGTTTGAAGTTGAAGTTGTAGTTAGCAGCAGTAATTTTTGCCAGACACACAGCAGGGGAACAGCAGGCATTACTGAACCCCACAAACACATCAGCGATTGTTTTCATCTGTGCATCTAACACTTCTGAGCAGCAACTGGCGGTGTTGAAGCCCAGGGTCAAGGAGGGTGTAGGCAGAGGCCTAGTATGAGATGTTTGAAGTTGAAGTTGTAGTTAGCAGCAGTAATTTTTGCCAGACACACAGCAGGGGAACAGCAGGCGTTACTGAACCCCACAAACACATCAGCGATTGTTTTCATCTGTGCATCTAACACTTCTGAGCAGCAACTGGCGGTGTTGAAGCCCAGGGTCAAGGAGGGTGTAGGCATAAAATATTGAGTTATTGCCTTGTTACGTGGCCATTGCAAATGTATGTACTTCAAACAAGAATAAATGAAGTTTTACTAGGACAATAAAATGATGAATTTCAATTCCAAGAATAGAAAAATATTTATATTTGAGAGTCCGCTGTGGTTGATACCGTTTAATGGCTAACTGAAAATATGGTAACAAATTCCAAGCTTTCCAGACTACTCAGGTCTCTTCATCAGGCTAAGACTAAAACAAAAAATGAATCACATATTTCTACACACAACAGGACACAGGAATAGGTAAGACAAGTGAGGGAGGGACAAGTGAGGGGAGACCGGCCAAAAAATGAGAACAAGGATGAATTATCAGCGCCACACAATAAGAGAAAAATAATGGATTTACCTGTGGCAAAAAACACTTTTGTATGCCCGGTCATAGCATGATGGATATGGAATTACTGGTATTAAAATATAACTTCAAATATGAGAAAGATACAAGGTTTCAGAATATAAGCTCATCATGACCTTTGACACTGTTAGTGATGGAATGAATAGATCACACGGATTTATGTAATTCTATATCAATTAAGGAATCTGCGTCTCTGCCCTTCCAGGGGCATGAAAACACAAAACCAGACCCCAATCAGAGGGCAATAAAACTTTCTATCCTTATCTAGGAACTGTTCCAATATTTATGTTCATCCCTCTGTGATAATGACAGTTCTGCTACACGTCACTTACTTGTCTTACCTATTGCACTATTCCTGTGTCCTGTTGTGTATAGAAATATGTGATGCTTCATTTTTTGTTTTAGTCTTTGCCTGATGAAGAGACGTGAGTAGCCTCGAAAGCTTGCAATTTGTTACCATCTTTTCAGTTATCCATTCAAGGTTATCAACCACTGCGGACTCTCAAGTCTAATATTTATCTATCTACTGGCTAACACGGTACAAAGATACACATGTTTCCTAACTTCCAGAATAAAAATAAAGACACTGCAAATATAAACGCATATATGCACATGCCAACAAGAAATGGAACAACACACCACCCAAAAAATTGGTTACAAAATATAGTGTTGTAAATTTAAGAATAACAGTCCATTTTTGTATTTATGAATAATGCTTAAGGAACGCTATGTTAAACCATAACATAGTGAAGACAATGGATTTTGTAATAGTCACTCATCATCATCATCATTGCAATTTAGATGTGACAGTCACAGACATTTCAATTATTTAAGTTAATAAAATAGTTACTTTGTACACCATGTATGACATGTCCAGCATGGACTCATCAATGTGATGACACAATAATGTACGATAAAAAATAACCATTTAAAAAAACATAATGCATTGTCACAATTTAAGTGTGTGCCTGCAAGTGTAGGTGAAACAAAGGCTACGGATAGCAAAGGTATATTCTATGTCTGTATCAGACAGTGGACAGCCTCTGATGGGTAATGGCGATGTTATACTGTACGTCAATAAAGTCTGCGGCTGCAATCATGCATTTTTTGCTTGTACAGTGTTGAAGAGGGTAAAAGCATGTCTGGTTGCGCAAGGCTTTATCCGTCAACACTACCTTCCTACTGTCACGCGTAGGGTAGGGTAGCGTGTGTCAATTAGATGACTCTATAAAATGTGACGTTACGCAGCGTTATTGCGCCCTATGGACGCCAAAAATACGACAGCAGTAATCATTTACTGTCTAATACTCCACCTATGACCAACAAAAAAAGACCGTTCCCTCTTTAACAATCTACAAGACTAACAAGCATAATGGTTGACGCTGACTTTATTGAGGTACAGTATTACATCGACATTGTCCATGAGTAACTATGCACTGTGATACCTATATACCATTATTAATTTATATCTGTTGTGGTTGTTTCAACAGCACTTGCAGGTATAACTACCTATTGTCAGTATGCATGATGCACTTTCTAGATGTAATAATTTATTATTGCACATTATTACCAGGTTTAGATGCTGGCCATTTCATATATGGTGTGTGAAGTTACAGTTGGCATCAGTATGTGTATTTTATAATGTCTGTCATAAATAAAACTCGTGATGATGATGATGAGGATTTTGTGATGCGTACATCCATTGACTGCATTATCTTACAGGTACAGATAAAGTTCCTTAAAAAGCATTAATTGATAAGTATGAAATGTACTTTTATGCATTAATTTCAAAAAGTGAAGACTATGTTTTAGTTTTTGTTACCATTTGTAATAGACATGTGCAGATATGCGCTGTGATGACAAATTATTATTTGTCCATATTTGTAATAAAAATTTATCATTCTAGGCCTGGAAAACTTCACAATTTCCTGTTTTAAGCATAACAATCAGGGTGACGGCTCTTCCCTATTTGGAGCATGTTCGACATGGGTTTTTCTGTGCATGTGTAGGGAACAGGAGACTTCTTGCCGGACACACAGCAGGGGAACAGCTGGCGTTACTGAACCCCACTAACACTATAGCTTGTGTATTGGTCTGTGGACACGACACTTCTGAGCAGCAACTAGCAGTGTTGTAGCCCAGGGAGTAGAGTTCAGGTGGTAGAAAGATGAACATAACAGGAGACATGGATAACGTTGCGAACCAGTTATTTAATCTGAAAACGGACAGACAAATTCTGGCGAGATCCATGCCTTGTTCATTTTCAGAAAAGTAAGCCGGTCTACATTATCGGAGGATAGTCGCATGCGACGGTCTGTTAGTACACCACCTGCAGCACTAAAGACGCGCTCCGATAATACACTGGCAGCAGGGCAAGCCAGCACCTCCAATGCATACTGGCTAAGCTCTGGCCATGTATCCAGCTTAGAGACCCAAAACTTGAATGGGGAAGAGCCATCTGGGAGTACACTGAGAGGGAAAGACATGTAGTCTGTCACCATCTTACGGAAACGTTGCCTCCTGCTGACTGGAGCCGTCTCGGATGGTGTAGACATTTGTGGCGCTGCCACAAAACTTCGCCACATTTGGAACATACTGGTCTTGCCTGTGCAGAGGCGCTGCTTGTGCTCCCTCTTGTTGCAGAGCTGTCTCCACTGCCTCGACGCACAGAGCTGCTTTGTAAAGCAGTAGCAGCAGCAGTGCTCTCGGCTGGAATGGAGAACATTATGGATTGCACCAGTGTGTCTTGGTACTCCCGCATTTTACGCTCCCGGTTCAACGGTGTGATGAGGCTTTGTAAGTTGTCCCGGTAGCGAGGGTCTAGGAGGGTGTACACCCAATAATCAGACGTGGTGAGAATGTGGGCGATGCGGCGGTCGTTTCTCAGGCACTGCAGCATGAAATCAACCATGTGCTGCAGACTCCCAACTGGCCAAGAAACGCTGTCCCCTGCAAGAGGCGTCATCTCTGCCTGCTCTGCATCACCCCACCCTCGCTCTACATACTGACTAGAGCGTTGTGTACCTCCCTCTGGAGCGATGTTTTCCTCCTCCATTGACTCCTCCTCATCCTCCTCACAAAGTGATCCCTGCCCAGCCCTTTGTGAGGAACCACGTTGCGCTGACTGTCCAGAAGGTGATGGAATTTGTGACTCCTCATCCTCCACCTCTTCCAAAACCTCATCCCTTATTGCTTGCAGTGTTTTTTGAAGCAGGCAGATAAGGGGGACAGTCAGGCTGACTAGTGCATCATCTGCACTCGCCATCCGCGTTGACTCATCAAACGCACGCAAAACGTGGCAGATGTCCTTCATAGAGGCCCACTCAGTAGTGGTGAAGTGTGAACTGCGCAAATTGCGAGTTGATTGCGCCTGATGCAGCTGATACTCCATTACTGCTGGCTGCTGCTCACACAACCGCTCCAACATATGTAACGTGGAATTCCACCTGGTGGGTACGTCACATATGATGCGATGTTCAGAAGGCGAAATCTGCGTTGCAGAGCTGCAATGCGCGATCTGGCCATGCTGGAACGTCGCAAGTGAGCGCACTCTAGGCGGACCTTGTGCAGCAGTGCATCAAGATCCGGATAGTCCCTCAAAAAACTCTGCACGACCAAGTTGAGCACATGTGCCAGACATGGTATGTGAGTGAGGTTGCCAAGGCCCAGAGCTGCCACCAGATTTCGGCCATTGTCACACACTACCAAGCCTGGCTGGAGATTCGCTGGCAAAAACCACACGTCGCTCTCCTGCTTGATGGCATTCCAGAGCTCCTGCGCTGTGTGGCTTCGATTCCCCATGGAAATTAATTTCAGGACGGCCTGTTGACGTTTGGCCACGGCTGTGCTCATATCGGTCGCATCAGGTAAGCTTTCACGGGTCCATGTGGAGGTAGACCGTGACGGCTCCTGCAGTGATGATTCTGAGGAACTGGAGTAGGAGGAGGAGTCAATGTGGACAGACTTGATTCCTGCAATCCTTGGAGTTGGCAGAACACGTACAGCGCCACTCGCAAGATCTGTACCCGGCTCCACAACATTCACCCAATGGGCAGTGAGGGAAAGGTATCGTCCCTGGCCATGGGTACTGGTCCACGCATCGGTGGTCAGGTGGACCTTGCTACTGACGGCGTTTAGTAGCGCATGTTTAATTTTTCCCTCAACATGCTTTTGCAGACCAGGGACGGCTTGCTGCTGAAATAAAATCGGCTGGGCACATTGTATTGTGGGACTGCCAATGCCATTAAGTTACGGAAAGTGTCAGTCTCCACCAGCCTGAATGACAGCATTTCAAGGGACAGGAGTTTTGCAATGCCAGCATTCAGAGCCTGTGCTCGTGGATGGTTTGCCGAGTATGGCCGTCTTTTATCCCATGCCTGTGCTACCGATGGCTGTTTTGTGGCCTGGGAGTGTGAGGATGACAGGGAACTTGCAGCTGTGGGTGGAATAACACTGGGTCTCTGGACAACAGTGACAGAGGTTCTTCCGTGGCGATCCTGTGAGGAAGCCGAACCAGCTGTGTGTGAGCTGGAGGAAGAGGCTCCAACACGAGCTGAAGATGTAGGTGCTGCTGTAGGTTGGCCTACATCTCCAGTGTGTCTTTGTAACTCAACCACGTGCTTTGACCGCACATGTTTCCACATATTTGTGGTATTAAGGTTACTGACACTTTTACCTCTTTTTACTTTTTGATTACACAGCTTGCATTTGACATAGCAAATATCATCTGCAAGTGTGTCAAAAAAGGACCACGCAGTGCAAGTCCTGGGAGCGCCCGTTTTGGCTGTTGGAAGAGAACTGCTACGAACGGGTGCCAAACTGGAGGCTACAGGCAACCGAGTCTGCAGCCTACCTCTCCCTACTGTTTGGACCGTTGGGGCAATCTCTTCCTCAGAGCTGCTACCACCACCTTCCTGTTCCTCACGCCATGTTGGGTCTTGGACCTCATCATCTCCACTACCCTCTTCCAACACCTGCTGCTGTTGGGTGGTCTGGCCAGCACCATGCTCAACAGAAACTGGCACCTGAGTCTCATCATCATCAGATGCGTTCTGCGGTGTGCTGACCATCGGCACTGGCTCACCCGCCTCTTCACATTCAGAGAGACACAGCTGTTGCGCATCACTGCATACTGCCTCTTCTTCACATTCCAGAATGCTGCTTGGCTGGGCCCCTGTTTGCAAGCCAACAGATTCTGAGAACAGAAGCAGAGACTCAGCTGGCTCCAGTTCAGAACTCTCTGACTGCCTGGGCAATTTGGCAGGCGGTGAAGAGACAGATGGTTGTTCAACAGTGCTGTGGTCCTGAGAGGAGGTGGAAGCAATTGAAGTCGATGCATTGGCTGCCATCCAACCAACAACGCTTCAATTTGTTCTTCCCGCAGCAGGGGGGTACGCTGAGCTCCTACAAAAGTGCGCATAAAGGAACGCTCACGGGGAAAACTGGTGGATGCTGCGTCACTGGGTGCGGCAGCAGCCACAGAATCCCCACGTCCTCTCCCTGCTGAAACTCCACGGCCACGACCACGTGCCTTACTCCCTGCCTTCTTCATCTTGGTAGATTGATAAAGAAAGTCAGAAAAGTTATAAGGCCTAAGTGTGGTTAGTCCTCAGAGACTGCAGTGAACACTGCAGACAACTGTTCAGTAGCTGTGAAAGGCCCCTTTGTGTACTTCTATAGTGTTTGCAACCAATGTATTGTATACGGATGGAAGCGCGTCACACTAATAGATTAGATTTTTTTCAAATATAATGGAGCAGCACCAATTAGAGAAAAATGTGAAGGATGAGGCAGTGACACACGCTCAGCAGACTACAACCAGCAGTGGTTGAAGAACTAACTGGAGCGTAATCTGCACTCAAAAAATGAAAAGCTCACAGACTACAGTGAACACTGCAGACAACTGTTCAGTAGCTGTGAAAGGCCCCTTTGTGTACTTCTATAGTGTTTGCAACCAATGTATTGTATACGGATGGAAGCGCGTCACACTAATGGATTAGATTTTTTTCAAATATAATGGAGCAGCACCAATTAGAGAAAAATGTGAAGGATGAGGCAGTGACACACGCTCAGCAGACTACAACCAGCAGTGGTTGAAGAACTAACTGGAGCGTGATCTGCACTCAAAAAATCAAAACCTCACAGACTGCAGTGAACACTGAAACACAACTGTTCACTATCTGTGAAAGGCTCCTTTCTGTACTTCTATAGTGTTTGCAACCAATGTATTGTATACGGATGGAAGCGCGTCACACTAATAGATTAGATTTTTTTCAAATATAATGGAGCAGCACCAATTAGAGAAAAATGTGAAGGATGAGGCAGTGACACACGCTCAGCAGACTACAACCAGCAGTGGTTGAAGAACTAACTGGAGCGTGATCTGCACTCAAAAAATCAAAACCTCACAGACTGCAGTGAACACTGAAACACAACTGTTCACTATCTGTGAAAGGCTCCTTTCTGTACTTCTATAGTGTTTGCAACCAATGTATTGTATACGGATGGAAGCGCGTCACACTATAATTTCTATTGAATGGAGCAGCTAGAATTACACTAAAGAAAAAAAAAAAGAGTCTGTGAGTGACACGTGCAGATGCCTACAGACAGCGTTGGATGCAGAGCAAACTGCAGCGTCACCTGCACTCTCACACACACACCTTGCACAGAGCTGTTAAAACAACACTGCAAGGCAAAAGGAAGCTTTACACAGCGGTTGGTAAACTAGCCTGCCTAAAGCAAAGTACACAAAATCGCAATCTCTAACTGTACCTCAGAGTCAGCAGAGCAGCGTTCTGTCCCTAACTGAGTTCACAGCACAGTGACGCTAAAATGGCGGCGGCGCCTTTTATAGTGCATTCTGACATCATTTCAGCAGCCAATCACAGCCATGCCATTAGTTAAGATGACCGCAGCATTACAGGATGTGCCCACACTTCATAAGATTCCTCATTGGCTGACTAAAATCACATTGCCTCTCAAAGAATTATGGGAACTTCCGATTCCGGTATACGATATTGGAAAAAGATCGGAACTAAGTATCGGAATTCCGATACAGCGAATATCGGCCGATACCCGATACTTGCGGTATCGGAATGCTCAACACTACTTCTGATACAATAGTTCACAATTTAGTCCTAACCGTAATAAAGCCCCTAATTCAATGGGGTCAAAATCCTTATACAATGAATATAACTCACAAAAAATCTTTACCTAAATATTGGTAAATAAAAATAAGGATGACAAAATTTGCAAAAATAGTAATTTGTATTGAAAAAGTCATAAAATCCTAATATTATACTGAAACAGCACAAAAAAACAAAAAATCAGAAACATACAACCATAGACTTCACTAAAACAAAAAAACAGCCCTATCAAGGATATTAATCACCAATACAATGAGGTAACTAGTGTTAGGATCATTCAGCCATGGAGGGTCCTTGTTGGAGTCGGAGTATCCCCGTAACAAGAAATACACAGACACGTAGTGTATAATCAGGTACTGGGAAGCCCCTGAGCGCGCCGCTCTATGGATGCTATCCCTTTATTTATACTAACAAATCATAAGATATTGTCGCACAGGCGCAGTAAAATTCCTTTGTTCCATAAGCAGCAAAGTGATTCATAACAGTGGAATGTTGATAAGAAAGTTTCATAATTAGAAAAGTGATAATTCATAGTAATAGAAGGTTGCTGAGACAGCTAAAAACAAGTTACAATCTAGTTTCTGGGCGTCAGTCCAAATGTCCAGATAAGGGAAGAATTACTTCATCTGTGTCTTACATCGTAATTTTGGGTGAAGTATAACTCCTACCATCCTCTCAGTCCCCCCTTTGATTCTTCCTTATATATGTTGATAGTGAATTTTCTCCTGAAGTTTTTTCATCTTCCTTGCCACCCGTCGGTACACGAATATATTTAGCATAGTTAACACAAATATAAATAATACTAATATAACAAGGGGATAACAAAAAACTTGAATAAAGTGTGTGGCAGTAGGGGACCATCCACTAAATATATCATACCAATGATGTTCAGTTTCACTTTGAATTGCAGACCCTAAATTAATCAATTTTTTCTGAGTCTATATATGCATTTACCAGGAGTTTGTTCAAAGAATGTTTAAACTCAGTAATATGAGCATGCACTTCCTCTGATCTATTAATCAATTCTCTTAGCTTGGTACAGTCTAAACTAACAGGTATGTTAGGCAACATTTTTACAAAGTTCATTCCTTCACTTATTTCATTGTTTATTTCAGGTAAAAAGAAATAAGTGCTTCCTTTCCAGTTTAGAGTAGTAATATTTTTAATACATCCAACATATGGGGTATTTAGGTGCAGGGGTCCTGTGGTATTTTTATTGTCATGGTCAAGCATTCTGTGTTTGCTCTGCAGGTATAGTTATTTTGCGTCCTATTTTGTGTATGGCTTTTCCATTTCCAAAGGGAAGAGTAGGTCTCCCCTTCTTCCAGTTCTTTTTCCTTGGGGATGGATGTCCCAGGTGTCCAAGCAACAGTGTAGCTTACCAATATCGCTATCAACGCAATGATTTGATAAAGAATTCTCATTTTGCTATCTTACAGTGGCTAGCATGCACCCATGCAGCCTTTCCTTCTAATTTTAATGCAGTAGGCGTGGTTAGTAACACCTGATAAGGACCCTCGAATCTGGGTTCTAGTGTCCTTCTGTTATGTCTTTTTACATACACTTCGTCCCCTGGTTGTAGCTTGTGTGTCCCTTCAACGGAATCTGGATCTGGAATAGAAGAGAACACTAAAGAGTGTGTTTTAGACACATGTTTACATAAGTTCTGTACATATGCTGTTAAACTCTCAGTTTCTAGCATTAAAGTCTGTGGGAAATACAATCCTGTATTGGCAACTCTACCAAACAATATTTCATGGGGGGTGAGTTTGCTCTTTCCCTGGGGGGTGTTTCTGACTGAATACAATGCTATTGGAAGACACTCAGTCCATGGTTTCTGTGTCTCTGCCATAGCTTTCTGTATTTTCAATTTGAGTGTCCCGTTCATTCTCTCAACCTTACCAGAACTCTGTGGGTGGTAAGGGGTGTGTAGTTCACTCTTTATACACAACATTTTCATTACATTCTGAAAGATCTCTCCAGTGAAATGTGTACCTCTATCTGACTCGATCACTTCTGGGATACCATAACGGGGTACCAGTTCATGTGCTATTTTTACTGCAGTGATTTTAGCCGTGGCTCTATGAACTGGATAAGCCTCCGGCCACCCCGAAAACATGTCCACACATACCAGTACATACTCATAGTGTCCATTCTTAGGCATCTGGATATAATCGATCTGAAGTCTCTGGAACGGATATAGTGGTCTTACATGGTGCTTCTGGGGGTCTTAATAGTCTGTCCTGGATTGTAGGCTAAACAGATTTCACAAGAACCACATTTTGCTCGAGCTACCTGGCCGAACCCTGGGGCTAACCACTTCTGTCTGACCCTCTGTATCATACCGTTTGCAGACACATGTGTAGGTCCGTGGGCTTCACTGACCACAACAGGGTACCACGCTCGGGGGAGACAAAGCTCATCTCCTTTTCTCCATAGTCCTTCTTTTTTTTCTGCCCCCTGTTTCTGCCACTCTTCTTTTTCTTCTCTACTCACCTGCTGGTGGGCTTCTTTGAGCCGTGTAATTAAGTCAAATTCTGATACTGCACTAATAGTGTGGTCAGTTGTCAGAGGTTTTACTGCAGCTCGCTTAGCAGCCTTGTCGGCTCGGTCATTACCCCTAGCTATCTCTGTGTCGAGTCTTACATGTGCAGGTACTTTCATTACTGCTACTTGTTTAGTTAAGGCAGCTGATTCTAGAATTTGTTTAATCATTTGTCCATGTTTTACTGGTTGACCTGAAGCTGTCATGTAACCTCTAGCTCTCCATATGCATCCAAAATCATGTACAATGCCATATGCATATCTAGAATCAGTAAAAATATTAGCGTTTTTTTCTTTTGCTAATTGTAATGCTCGTATTAGAGCTAATAGTTCAGCTTCCTGGGCTGAACAGCTGGCTTGCATTGGTTCAGCTTCAATAACATCATGGTCTGATACAACAGCATAACCTGTGTGAAAGTTACCAGCTTCATCTGCATACCTGCTACCATCTATATACATTTGTAAGTCTGGATTGTCAAGAGGGATGTCCTGTACATTAGGTAACCCTTGTGTTTCTTGTTCTATACACTGTAAACAATCATGTATTCCATTATTTTGTTCATGAAATTGTAAAAATTTTTTATCTTCATAGTCTCCTTCCACCCCCCCCTTTGTCTCTAATGGTAACAGAGTGGCTAAATTTAGAGACAATATACGGCGAAAAGTGAGGTTTGGTGGCATTAGTAAGGAGCATTGTAATCTAAGATGTCTAGCCATTGAAATGTGTTTTGGCAATACCTGATTCAGTATGCCATGTACATCATGTGTCGTTTGTACTATTAAGGCATGGTCTAGTACTATGTCTGAGGCTTTTCTACCAAAAGAGAAACAGCTGCTACTACCTTGACACATGACGGTGCAGCTTTGGTGACATTATCTAATTGAGCAGAGTAGTATGCGACAGGTCTTTGTTTATTTTCATGTTTCTGTGTTAGTACCCCTGTAGCATGATTAGATATTTCTGCAGCCATTAATTGGAATGGTTTGGCGTAGTCTGGGATTCCCAAGGCCGGGGCTGACATGAGACCTTTCTTGAGGTCTTGAAAGGCTATGAGCGCTGATTCAGTTAACTGGAAAGGTTCGATTTTTAAACAATCATATAGAGGTTGCATAAGCTGACTAGCATGTATAACCCATTGTCTGCAGTGTGATACTATTCCCAAAAATGCTCTTAATGTTTTGTAGTTCTTGGGAGGAACAAGATCTCTAATGATTTTTAGTCTGTCGGCGGTGAGGTGCCGAATACCTTGTGAAATGCAGTGTCCTAGAAATACTATCGTAGTCATACAAAGTTGTATTTTCCTCTTGTTAACTTTACAGCCCATGTCTGCTAGAAATATTAACAACCTTATTGTGTTGCTGTCTGCGGATTCTTGATCAGGGGCACATAACAATAGGTCATCAACATATTGGAGAATTACAACCTCATCCGTAGGTTTAAAATTTTGTAGAACTGATCTCATAGCTTCTGAGTACAAGGTAGGTGAATGTATCATACCCTGTGGTAATCTTGTCCATGCTAATTGTCTATTCTTGAATGTAAATGCAAACAGCTTGTAACAGTCTGGGTGTAATGGTACTGAAAAGAATGCATTTGATAAGTCTATGACAGAAAATACTCGTGCTGTTGCTGGAATCTGTGATAGCAACGTGTGTGGATTTGGCACAACAGGAGTAATAGGTTCCAAAATTTTATTTATCTCTCTTAAATCATGTACCATCCGGTACTTAGCAGCTGACCCCTCAATAGATTTCTTTTTTACGGGGTACAACGGTGTATTAGCTGGTGACTTTACTTCTATCAGTACTCCAGTTTCTAGATAATCTTTTATCTGTTCTCCTATGGCGTGTTCTTGTTGGGCACTAATAGGATACTGTCTCAATTGGGGTAGTGTCACACCTGGAACAGGAGTGACTTTTACAGGAGCTATTGGCATTAGTCCTACATCGGTGTCATGTTGTGCCCATAATTTTTCTGGTACCTCAGAAAGATCCAAAATAATTTGGGTAGGGGCAGGATCTTTCTCATCCTCTAAGGCTTGGACTTTTACAATGTTTTCTAGAGACTCTTGGTCATCAGGCACCAAAATTTGGACTCTACCATCTTCCAAAAATTGGATATTCATTCCTGTCTGTTTTAGTAAATCCATACCTAGAAGACAAGTAGGTGCCCCTTTAACAAAAAGGAATTTTGATAAAAATATTTTAGATCCTATCTTTGTTTCAAGGGGAATACTATATGGGAGTGGCCTGATTCCTCCATCATACCCTTCGGTATAAGTTACATCATCTGATAAACAATCAGCATTTGGTAGGGCGTCTTCATTGAGGACGGAGGAAGTTGCTCCGGTATCTATTAAAAAAGGACATTGCTTTCCTGCTACTTTTACTTGAATTATTGGGCGCCTTCCAGTCAAAGTGGTTTGCATTACGTCTAGTCACTCGCTAGCTGCAGGAGCAGAAGCCTGTACTGTCTTTTCTTGTGATTGTCTTGGGACATAAATACCATTTTCTATATCCCTGGCTTTTTTCCTGCATTCTCTAATCCAATGTCCTGGTTTCTTACAGTAGTGACATGGATTAGTTTTCTTATCCAAATTCCCTTTGTCATAAGTTTGATTTGATCTGTTGTTCTTATTAACCAGACTGTTATTTTCCGCCACTCTGACGGGTTTGGATGCTGCCTCACGCATATCCATTTCTATCCCTAATAGTTTTTGTCTGACTATCTGGGGATCATCTAGTGTTCTCCAATCAGGAGTTGCAGCCTTGAACTTTTCCCTAAGTTTTGGGTTGAGATTCTCTATAAAAGTTTTAGTCATCAGTCGAATGACTCCTTCATTAGTAAGATCCATTCCCTCATCTCTGTAACTGTTCTCTACCGCTAGGTAGTATTCATCTACTGGCTGTCCTGACTTTTGGGAAACAGTTCCTGAAGTCCCTCTCATTCTTTGCTTGGTTCTCATAAACTCTAATAGTCTCTGCACAAAATTCTGTCCTGACAGTGCGGTATTTGGATCCTCACCGTCTACTGGTTGAGGTCTATGAGGTTCTATAACTGTCATCAATTCCTGATACAACCCTGGTGTCATTTTCATTCTACATAATTCTGTTCCATCTGACCATGTTCCATTATGGGTGTGTATTATCTGTTGTATGTACGTAGCAAATCTTAGTGGGCATTGTATCGGATCTGGTGCATTCTGAAGTAGGGACATTCCCTCAGCGGGGGTCCATGGAAAATATTGTCTAGTCTGATGGTATCTAGTTACTCTACGCGGTGGATTGCCACCATCTTCTTCTCTGTATGGTCGACTGAGGATACGCACTGGTGCCAACATATCATGTGGTTGTGGTGCTCCACATCCTGCATATGTGTCTCTCCAGTCTGGATTCTGGAGTCCACAGTTTGTACATGTCCATCCACCCGGACCCCGAAGATCAGGATACAGTGTGGGTTCTGACCTGGGCTGATATGGTGGTGCCAATGGGTTCATTTGTTTACTGTTCTCAGTTTGTACAATGGGACCCTGTCTGACTGGAGTTCTCCATAACCCATTGTCTTTATTAAAAGACCAATGGTCTGTTTCTGCTAGTTTGGATAATTTGACCATAGAGTCAACCTGCTCTTGCCATCCTTTATCCCTTATTACTCCCGCTTTTCTAACCTGAATGTCCTCCCATATCTTCCTGTTAAACCTTTCATGCCTTGCTACCTGAAAAGTTTTGCAAACTTTCCCTAAATTCTTAGTTGCTTCTACACCACACCTTTCTTTCACGATTGTATAGACATCTTGTTCATCATTTGTGGTCTTAGTCTGTTTGTTGCCCATTTTTCCTGACTATTCCTACCTTAGGAGGCTTTTTTGGGTTAGATAGAATATATTCTATATTCTACCTTTCCTCGTTACCTATTCTGTCCTAAGGAGCCAGTATCTGAAACGGTTTATCTGGACCGTTTTGTCTGAAGTGTAGAGTAATTCTAACACACATATATATGGCAACAAGGGCAAGACCAACAATACATAAAATGAACCATACAGTCTCCATTACATATCGTGTCCCTGGAGTATTATCATTACTTCCATGGGCTCATTCTATCAATCTCTTATCCGTCAGAAAGGAGGACAAAGGTTCGGGAGTTAAGCGTGAGCGAAGGTTTCCCCGAAAGGACACAACCTTATGACTCAGTTAGGCAATCTCTGTAATACTTATGTCATCTACCTTAGTGCGGCTTATGAGGCTATTCCCGACATCCACATCTCTTTCATACCATACATTTCATGACCTTCTCTGACCTCTCCTTCGGCAGATCCTACAGTATATACATGAATGACCCGAGCTATAGGTATTCTTCTCTACTAGTTCCTCAATCCCAACACAAGATATGCATGAAATTTACGGACTATCGCAGAGCACATGTAAGAGAACTAACAGTGTCTCTTACCTGGCCAGGTTTGTCATCTGCTGTTCCAATGTCCCAATCTCAGCGGTTACTCGTGCCGGTCGATGAACTTGAAGGAATACGCAGACCTCGGGTCCCTGTTCGGGCGCCAGGAATTGTTAGGATCATTCAGCCATGGAGGGTCCTTGTTGGAGTCGGAGTATCCCCGTAACAAGAAATACACAGACACGTAGTGTATAATCAGGTACTGGGAAGCCCCTGAGCGCGCCCGCTCTATGGATGCTATCCCTTTATTTATACTAACAATCATAAGATATTGTCGCACAGGCGCAGTAAAATTCCTTTGTTCCATAAGCAGCAAAGTGATTCATAACAGTGGAATGTTGATAAGAAAGTTTCATAATTAGAAAAGTGATAATTCATAGTAATAGAAGGTTGCTGAGACAGCTAAAAACAAGTTACAATCTAGTTTCTGAGCGTCAGTCCAAATGTCCAGATAAGGGAAGAATTACTTCATCTGTGTCTTACATCGTAATTTTGGGTGAAGTATAACTCCTACCATCCTCTCACTAGTATATTGCACAACAGCAGGTGTTTTTAAACTAACCCACTGAAAAGGGTGGGGTTAATTATAATGGTGTCACTCTTCTAAAGCATATTCAAGGCATGCAAATAAAACAACTGACTACAAGGTCTAAGGCTTATTGTATCCTGGGAATTTTTAGAAAAAACACCATAAGTAATTTAATAAAGGACAGCACTATATAAAAAGGTGCTTCTGTTGCTATGCAAAGTCTATTAATGCATGCGATATAAACCACCACCTCCGGATATCTGAATGTGCAAAAACGGTATACCTTCTAGCAGTTGAACGATTTCCATGATTACACTAGTGTAGTTATCAAATGTTATTACCTGTAGGCTGCTCGTGATAGTCCTGGCATCCCTGCTGCCCCGACGCACGTTTCGCAAACCTTCTTCGGGGGCGTGTCAGGGAAGGGGAGACGCCAGGTTAAATACATCACAGCGGTGATACAATTGGATAGACAATTACGACCCAAATCCTCTGATTGGTAGCCAGCACCGCACAAGTTAACTATGAGTCACTCTAAGGTTGCGTCCTCTTTTTCCAAAGCGAAAATAAACATTGTGCAACGACGCCCAAAGGCTACAAGCCCCAATCAGAGAAGTGTACAGGATATCGCATCATATCGCGTCATCTTTGGTTTGGCACATGCGCAAACAAGTCGATATTATCGAAAAGAAGGGAAGAACTCCCCTAAGCAGCGTTGCACCGAATAGAAGGAGTGGGCCAATCTCCACGTAATCAGCTATCTAGCGCATGCGCCGATCAAACAAGCCCATATCGCTGAGGGAGAACAGGGGGCGCGGTCAGTGGGAGGAATAGTGTAGCGTCGGTGTAATGTATGGTGTACAGTTCATATAGCGTCTTGTGCTTGGGTGCGAGGAAAACACATGAGACACAGGTTTGATATAGAAGGACTTGTATTACTTCATACAAGTGGCAAAAATAGTCACACAGTTTGCAGGTACAGAAGCAGGAGACACAGCAGGCCAGAGTAACTTAAGCTCAGCAATAACTCTCCACAACAGGTTCAGGATCTCTTCTCTGTTACCGTAATTCCATGCAAACGTGGATTTATCAAATAGCAGGTTTCCAGAGTCCACAAGTGTTCCAAAGTTCCTCAGTAGGAAATAGCTGGAGTACAAAGTCCAAGGTTTTCCAGGAGTCAGGTCACAGGCTCACTGCAGGCTTGATTCTGAAGCACTGATTGCTCAGCTGAGGCTGCTTAAGAAGCAAGAGGGAGAGAATCAGGGCGGGAACATGAAAGCTGGAAACTCCATATTGACTGAGGGCAAGATAGCTGCAGCAAGACAGAAAGCAAAATGGCTGACGGAAAAACTGAGTTTCAAGAAACATGTACAAAGAACCTTACATTACTCCCCCTTAGGGACAACCTCTGGGTGACCTCAGACCAGGCTTGTCTGGGTACCTCTGATGAAACTGGCGGAGCAAGCGAGGAGCATTAACGTTATTGACTGGTTCCCATGAGTTGTCCTCCACTGGGTAGCCCTGCCATTTAATCAAATATTGTAACTGATTTCTGTACAACCTGGAATCTAGAATCCTTTCCACCACAAATTCTTCCTGACCATCGACTAGCACTGGGTCAGGGCAAGGAGAAGAACGTCCAGGAAACGTATTGGGTGTTGCAGCCTTTAGTAGGGATACATGAAAGACAGGGTGGATTCTCATAGTTCTGGGCAGTTGAAGACGACAAGCAACGGCACTTATAATTTTACTGATTTTATAGGGTTCAATGTACTTATGTCCCAACTTAGACGATGGAATCCTTAACTTAAGATTTCTGGTTGACAGCCAGACCAAGTCTCCTACCTTGAAAGCTGGTGCAGGTTTACGAAATTTATCTGCTGCTTTCTTGTACCTTTCCTGAGCCAATTCCAGATTTTCCTTTAGAAGATCCATATTCTTTTGTAAAGACGTGATTCTTTCAGCCACTGCTGGCAAGGGCGTTTCTATGGGAAATCGAGGAAGAATGTTAGGATGATAACCTAAATTGGAGTAAAAAGGAGACTGCTTAGTGGAGGCGCTCTGAGAGTTGTTATAAGAGAACTCAGCCAGTGGAAGTAGATCCACCCAATCATCCTGTAGGTGGCAGATAAAGCAGCGGAGATACTGCTCCAGGGTCTGATTGGTTCGTTCTGTCTGTCCATTAGTCTGGGGATGAAAAGCAGAAGAAAGGTTTACTTTAATGTCCAATGCGGCACAGAAATTTTGCCAAAACCTTGAAGTGAATTGCACCCCTCGATCCGAAATAACCTCATCCGGTACTCCATGTAAGCGAAACACATTCTTAATCATCAAATCTGATGTCTGTTTTGCAGTGGGTAAGCCGACACAAGGGATAAAATGAGCTGCCTTTGTTAAACGATCAACCACCACTAGAATGGTGTTCTTCCCTTGAGAGGTTGGTAACTCCACAATGAAGTCCATAGAAATGGATCCCCACGGGCGGGACGGGGTGGGAAGGGGTTGCAACAGACCAGTTGGTGAGGAGCGAGGTGTTTTGCATCTAGCACAGACTTCATATGAAGTGACATAGTTTAAAACATCTTTCCTGTAAGTGGGCCACCAAAAGAAACGAGAAAGAAATTCCTGTGTCTTTAGAATTCCTCTATGCCCAGCTATCTTGGAATCGTGGATGAGTTGCAATACTCTCAATCTGACTGTTTCAGGTATATACAGACGTTGTCCCTGAATCCACACACCATTCTTAAAGACAAGACTTACGTCCCTTGGGGGTTGTGCCAACAAGGAATCCGCATGGTATGCTTCCTTGATGTCCTTAAGTAGGTCTTGATTATGAATCACTCCCAGGAATCTAGAGTCAGGAAGAATAGTCTTAGGAGGAGTAAGTGGACGGGTCTCTGCTGAATGAATCCTAGAGAGTGCATCAGCCTTTCCATTGCGCGATCCTGGTCTACTAGAAGTGACAAAATTAAATTGGTTTAAGAAAAGATTCCAGCGAGCCTGGCGAGGAGTCAGGCACTTAGCCGACCTGATAAATTCAAGGTTACGATGGTCTGTCAGGACGACTATTTGCTGTGCAGCACCCTGAAGAAGGTGTCTCCATTCTTTGAAGGCGGCAATAATGGCCAACAACTCTCTGTTGCCCACATCGTAGTTCCTCTCAGCCGAAGACAACTGCTGGGAAAAGAAGGCACAGGGATGCAAGACATTCTTCTCACCTGTTCTCTGAGAGAGTATAGCTCCAATGGCACAGTCTGAAGCATCCACCTCTATTATGAAGGCAAGTTCGGGGTTGGGATGTACTAAGATAGGTGCGGTGGTAAATTTATCCTTTAGACGGGAAAATGCTTCCTGGGCTTGGGGGGTCCAGGAGAACCTAGACTCTTTCCGGGTAAGTTGGGTGATAGGTGACACTACCTCAGAGAAATTCCTAATGAAACGTCTATAGAAGTTGGCAAACCCGATGAAGCGCTGCACCTCCTTCACATTTCTAGGAATTGGCCAATCCTTGATGGCTTGGGTCTTGCTTCCATCCATACTAATTCCTTGTGTAGACAGTACATACCCAGAAATTGAATTTCGGTCCTATGGAATTCACACTTTTCAAGTTTGATGTAAAGATGGTTTTGTCTTAGACGTTCTAAGACCATTCTCACATGTCCATGATGTTCCTCTGTGGAGTTAGAAAAAATTAGAATATCATCCAAATAAATCACCACGAATGTATCTAGGAGATCCCTGAAGATGTCATTCACCAAGTGTTGGAAAGTGGCTGGGGCGGTACTCAGACCAAAAGGCATAACTAGATATTCAAAGTGTCCATAGCGTGACCTGAATGCAGTCTTCCATTCATCCCCAGGTCTAATACGGACCAAGTTATAGGCCCCACGGAGATCCAGTTTAGAGAAAATTTTGGCATGCCGTACTCTCTCCAATAACTCAGGGATTAAAGGCAATGGATAACGGTTTCTAATAGTAACCTTATTGAGTTCCCTATAGTCTACGCAGGGTCTCAGAGATCCATCTTTCTTCTTCACAAAGAAGATGGGTGCACCTGCAGGAGATGAAGAGGGGCGTATGAAGCCCTTGGCTAGATTTTCGTCTATGTAATCCTTTAAAGCCTTTAGCTCGGGCCCCGCCAGGGGGTAGATCTTACCAAAAGGTATCTCTGCTCCAGGCAATAATTCAATTGGACAATCATATGGACGGTGAGGGGGAAGCTGGTCAGCGTTCTTCTTGTCACATAAATCCACATAGTCCTGGTATACAGCTGGTAGTTCAGGGACTGACATGGTTCCTTTAGGAACAGAGCAAGCTGAAACTTCTGGACTCGTCTGTTTCTCTGGAAAGTGTAATTCCTTGGTCTCCCAGTTAATGGTAGGGTTCTGAGCCTGCAGCCATGGTAGCCCTAGAATAATGGGAAAGTGGGGAGAAGAGATAAGCATAAAGGACAGTTTCTCTTGATGATCTTTACCCATAAGGACCTTCAAAGGCTTCGTTTCCTGATCCACTGGTCCAGAGGTCAGCAGGGAGCCATCCACAGTCTCCATCTGTACTGGAGTAGCCTTCTTCACTGAACGTATCCCCTGTTTCAGAGCAAAGGAGATATCCATAAAATTTCCACTTGCCCTGAGTCGATCATAGCAGAGCTAGACACCCAGACTGAGTCAACCCAGAGTTTGATGGAAAGGAAGCAATGAGAATTGTTTTTCTTACAACTCAGCTGGGACACCGCTGAGGAAACTTGAAAAATTGCAGCGTTTACACAGTCATCGTCCTCAGAAGTGACGGAGTTTAAGTCCGAGAAATCAATATCTGTTGCTGCAGATCTCTCTGGAGCCTGAGGCTCGGACCTGACAGATCTCCTCTCGCAACACTCACAGTGAATGACTGCTGCAGTAGTCTTACGAGAACGGCTGGGGCAGTTTATAATGAAGTGCCCTGACTTACCACAGTAGACACATAGATTTTCCTTTAAACGATGTTCTTTGCGTGCATCACTAACCCGTCTTTGTAAAGAGTCCACCTGCATGGGTTCAGGTTCAGGTTCCCGTGTGATCCTACTCAAAGGTTCCTTAGCTGGGGAGGAAGGTAGGAAAAGGTTAGTGCGATTGCTTTCGAACCATCTCTCTTGCCTGCGTTCAGTCAGACGAGCATCAATACGGATACAGTAGTTAATAAAGTCACCTAACGCAGTGGGAGGGTCGGCACGAGCAAGTTCATCCTTAATCAGTGGAGACAACCCTTTTCGAAAAATAGATTTTTTGGCGGAACTGTCCCAAGTGGTATCGAGGGCCCATCTCCTGAAATCCAAGGCATATTCGGCTACTGAGCGCTTACCTTGGCGCAAAGTTAACATGGCTGCTTCAGCTGTTGCACCTCGATTGGGGTCATCAAACACCTGCCCCATGGCTGAAATGAAAGCATCAAGATGATCCAAACATTCATCCTCAGTCTCAATCAGAGGGTTTGCCCACATCAAAGCCTTGTTGGTAAGCAACATGATTATAGTAAGCACTTTAGATCGTTCAGTGGGAAATTGTGAAGCATGTGCAGAAAAAAAAAGATTGCATTGGTTAATAAATCCCCTGAATTTCTCACGTTCACCGCCAAAATGAAAAGGGGTAACTTGGGAATCCCAGAACTCGGGGCTATGGCAGGAGCCTGGACTCGTTCCTCTAGAACCTCAATCCTGGCTCGTAAATCCTGGGTAGTTTGTCCAAACACTTGCAAATTG
This sequence comes from Oophaga sylvatica, assembly GCA_033576555.1. Taxonomy (NCBI): domain Eukaryota; kingdom Metazoa; phylum Chordata; class Amphibia; order Anura; family Dendrobatidae; genus Oophaga; species Oophaga sylvatica. Next base: position 16,966 of record JARQOD010004089.1, on the reverse strand, counting down.
TGATTAGTGAGGTCCTGTAGGTTTGCAAAACGGGTCTTTATAGTCTGTATATCTGCAAGGATTGTATCAGTCACTCCGCAAAGCTCCTTTATGCGAGCCTCCATCTTCCAGATCTTTTAAGACAGGAGTACTGGAAGGAGAAGAGAAAAAAAAAAACAATAGTGTTCACCTGTGGTAACACTGCAGAGTAAAATTAAGGGAATTGCTCACCTGGAATGGTTGTGAGAAGTCACAACCACTGTCATCACAGAAAGTATAACCGGACATCTGATATCCACAGTCACAGCAGACACAGCCTTCCCAGACCCAGCAGACACTAACGTTTGGCTTCAGAATCTTGTAATGTATGGTGTACAGTTCATATAGCGTCTTGTGCTTGGGTGCGAGGAAAACACATGAGACACAGGTTTGATATAGAAGGACTTGTATTACTTCATACAAGTGGCAAAAATAGTGACACAGTTTGCAGGTACAGAAGCAGGAGACACAGCAGGCCAGAGTAACTTAAGCTCAGCAATAACTCTCCACAACAGGTTCAGGATCTCTTCTCTGTTACCGTAATTCCATGCAAACGTGGATTTATCAAATAGCAGGTTTCCAGAGTCCACAAGTGTTCTAAAGTTCCTCAGTAGGAAATCGCTGGAGTACAAAGTCCAAGGTTTTCCAGGAGTCAGGTCACAGGCTCACTGCAGGCTTGATTCTGAAGCACTGATTGCTCAGCTGAGGCTGCTTAAGAAGCAAGAGGGAGAGAATCAGGGCGGGAACATGAAAGCTGGAAACTCCATATTGACTGAGGGCAAGATAGCTGCAGCAAGACAGAAAGAAAAATGGCTGACGAAAAAACTGAGTTTCAAGAAACATGTACAAAGAACCTTACAGTCAGTGATGACACACACCATTAGCTACACCAATAGACCGCAGCCTCTATTCCAAATAGGTTCATGATCAGCAGATGCGCTCAGCTCATGACGCGAGATGGTCTACCTTAAGCAAGTATAATACATTAGAACCAATATCTCCTATTAAACAATTAGCTGCTAAATTAATTAATATATAAATATATTCAAACAAGTAAATACAAAATGTCCCATGTTATAACAGCCAAATGAAAGAGAATAAACCCTCACAAAACAACCCAAAATTTTTTAGAGACTTAAAAGGGCTTTTAAATACCCTATACATTAGTATAATATACATCTTTTCTAGCAAATTATTCGAAATTAGGTGGTCTTGTAGTAGGTATATTTCTTCAGTCCTCCCAAAATTTAGAGAGACTTAGTCCCTTGGATTAGTCCTGCTTTCACTTAGGTAAGATACTGGCATGCCGAAACAGTTGACCACGATCTCTTCCATATGTTAGTTCACCGCAATGAAAAAAGTTTATTATCTAAAGAAACTAGAAAACAAGAAAATCAATATGCAAAATAAAAAGACAATCATTAAAACCATTAAAAAATACCCCTACCCACCCCACTTCCAGTGCCATCCACATCTACTGGTAAAGACTCAGAAATTTCACACAACCAAAGGAACTAAAGAAATGCCCCAAAGCCAAAGCTTTCATTTAGACCTTGTGGGGCCACAGTCCCCAATCGATATATCCACTGACACTCCTTCTTGGCTAATCTCTTATGGATATCGCCTCCCCTAAAGCCCAAATTCACTATGTCAATTCCCTTAACCAACAACAAGTTAGGGTTACATGAATGAAATTTCTTAAAGTGCCTAGGTAACGTTTTCAAAGAGGTGATATCTTGGGAATTTTGGCTTTGGCGATGTCAATACAATGTTCGCGGACCATTATTTTTAACTCACGACTCGTAAGGCCAATATAGATCTTCCAATAGACATAAAAACCTGACTGGCACATCCAGACTAATGTGAACTAGGTGCAAACCAAGGGAAGCTACCCCCATGTAAAACATAGAAAAAAAAGGCTGCACTCAAGCATACTAAAGCATGACAACATGGAATATATGAAATTTAGAATAGCAATATGGCTTTGGAATATAAGGAAAAATTTGAGACGCTTAGTATAAACATTTGGCCAAACATTTTAAAGCCCACCAACCATCGTCAAGGTGGTCTCATTTCTGGTGAGTCCCTGACCTAATGTGAACATACCTCTATTAGGCTGATATCTCAATTTCTGGGCGAACATGCACCTCTGTCAGTAATGCCTGCATTTATGGGTAAAGTAGGGACCTGTTGTAATTAAAATCACCACCTGGTGGGGGCGGAGTGCTCGGTCAGCAAGCTAACATTCAATAGACAAAAAAACCTGACTGGCACATCCAGACTAATGTGAACTAGGTGCAAACCAAGGGAAGCTACCCCCATGTAAAACATAGAAAAAAAGGCTGCACTCAAGCATACTAAAGCATGACAACATGGAATATATGAAATTTAGAATAGCAATATGGCTTTGGAATATAAGGAAAAATTTGAGACGCTTAGTATAAACATTTGGCCAAACATTTTAAAGCCCACCAACCATCGTCAAGGTGGTCTCATTTCTGGTGAGTCCCTGACCTAATGTGAACATACCTCTATTAGGCTGATATCTGAATTTCTGGGTGAACATGCACCTCTGTCAGTAATGCCTGCATTTATGGGTAAAGTAGGGACCTGGTGTAATTAAAATCACCACCTGGTGGGGGCGGAGTGCTCGGTCAGCAAGCTAACATTCAATAGACAAAAAAACCTGACTTGCACATCCAGACTAATGTGAACTAGGTGCAAACCAAGGGAAGCTACCCCCATGTAAAACATAGAAAAAAAAGGCTGCACTCAAGCATACTAAAGCATGACAACATGGAATATATGAAATTTAGAATAGCAATATGGCTTTGGAATATAAGGAAAAATTTGAGACGCTTAGTATAAACATTTGGCCAAACATTTTAAAGCCCACCAACCATCGTCAAGGTGGTCTCATTTCTGGTGAGTCCCTGACCTAATGTGAACATACCTCTATTAGGCTGATATCTGAATTTCTGGGTGAACATGCACCTCTGTCAGTAATGCCTGCATTTATGGGTAAAGTAGGGACCTGGTGTAATTAAAATCACCACCTTGTGGGGGCGGAGTGCTCGGTCAGCAAGCTAACATTCAATAGACAAAAAAACCTGACTGGCACATCCAGACTAATGTGAACTAGGTGCAAACCAAGGGAAGCTACCCCCATGTAAAACATAGAAAAAAAAGACTGCACTCAAGCATACTAAAGCATGACAACATGGAATATATGAAATTTAGAATAGCAATATGGCTTTGGAATATAAGGAAAAATTTGAGACGCTTAGTATAAACATTTGGCCAAACATTTTAAAGCCCACCAACCATCGTCAAGGTTGTCTCATTTCTGGTGAGTCCCTGACCTAATGTGAACATACCTCTATTAGGCTGATATCTGAATTTCTGGGTGAACATGCACCTCTGTCAGTAATGCCTGCATTTATGGGTAAAGTAGGGACCTGGTGTAATTAAAATCACCACCTGGTGGGGGCGGAGTGCTCGGTCAGCAAGCTAACATTCAATAGACAAAAAAACCTGACTGGCACATCCAGACTAATGTGAACTAGGTGCAAACCAAGGGAAGCTACCCCCATGTAAAACATAGAAAAAAAGGCTGCACTCAAGCATACTAAAGCATGACAACATGGAATATATGAAATTTAGAATAGCAATATGGCTTTGGAATATAAGGAAAAATTTGAGATGCTTAGTATAAACATTTGGCCAAACATTTTAAAGCTCAACAACCATCGTCAAGGTGGTCTCATTTCTGGTGAGTCCCTGACCTAATGTGAACATACCTCTATTAGGCTGATATCTGAATTTCTGGGTGAACATGCACCTCTGTCAGTAATGCCTGCATTTATGGGTAAAGTAGGGACCTGGTGTAATTAAAATCACCACCTGGTGGGAGCGGAGTGCTCGGTCAGCAAGCTAACATTCAATAGACAAAAAAACCTGACTGGCACATCCAGACTAATGTGAACTAGGTGCAAACCAAGGGAAGCTACCCCCATGTAAAACATAGAAAAAAAAAGGCTGCACTCAAGCATACTAAAGCATGACAACATGGAATATATGAAATTTAGAATAGCAATATGGCTTTGGAATATAAGGAAAAATTTGAGACGCTTAGTATAAACATTTGGCCAAACATTTTAAAGCCCACCAACCATCGTCAAGGTGGTCTCATTTCTGGTGAGTCCCTGACCTAATGTGAACATACCTCTATTAGGCTGATTTCTGAATTTCTGGGTGAACATGCACCTCTGTCAGTAATGCCTGCATTTATGGGTAAAATAAGGACCTGGTGTAATTAAAATCACCACCTGGCGGGGGCGGAGTGCTCGGTCAGCAAGCTAACATTCAATAGACAAAAAAACCTGACTGGCACATCCAGACTAATGTGAACTAGGTGCAAACCAAGGGAAGCTACCCCCATGTAAAACATAGGAAAAAAAGGCTGCACTCAAGCATACTAAAGCATGAAAATATGGAATATATGAAATTTAGAATAGCAATATGGCTTTGGAATATAAGGAAAAATTTGAGACGCTTAGTGTGATGATACTATAGTTCCATGTCTTGTGCTGTTGCTAGAACTACAACCCCCACCGTTTGCAAGCACAGGGCAAAGTTACCTTCCTCCCTCCTTTTCTCTGCAGCTCACGCTTCCCTTCCCCCTGTCAACCTGCAGTCAAGCTCAGTGTAACCTGAGCTACCAGTGCTGGAAGTTTTGTCACTTCACCGCAGGGGTCCTCCATTGTCTGCACACGTGCTTTCTTCCTATAGCAGCCATTTTGGAGAATTCATTCTTTTTTGGTTAATAACACGGTGGGAGCGTTCGCTAGAAACACGAAAGTTACTGTGTTGAACCATGCGCCGACGGGCATCGTTCCCGTGGTACTGGTAAACCCGTAACTCCAACAGAACCCGAGAAATGGAATTCTCGTGTGCCCCATGTACTAGCCCACCCAAGTGTGGGCTCATTGGAACCGTCATTTTAGAGTAAGATCATTGATAGGTCTGCCGTTATTCTGCTAGGTTCACAGGACGAGTTATGGACCTTATGATATTGCAGAGCTCAAACCATAGCTTGTAGCCAGGGGAGGTGGCCAGAAAACCAGCCCCTTTTTGTGAGGTCAGAAGCTGACATGCATAAGTCTTGCAGTGAAGTTCCTTAGGCACTTTCTGCTGGGATGTCCTGACTAACAGATCTGCCAATGAACTATGACGTGTGGCTCCTTCCCCCAGCCTGGCTTGCCTATGCATATGTAACTATCATGTGAGTTATCTTTCATTCTTAATCCCATGTTATTTTATAACTGCATCTGTACATAACGATATTGTCTCAGTTTGTTACATCTTCTTATATTATATAAGCACTGCCTGTTTTTAAGGAATAAACCTATAAATTTATTAGTTTGTTTCTCCTGCTCTATAAACGAATTTGCACGTGCCTGAAGCACTACGCTACTGTTTTGGGGTTGCTACGGACCCTCTTGATAAATTGTTCATCAAAAGCCGTAGCTGGTGGCAGCTAAAAGGAAGGGGTGTAAAGTGTTAATCTATTGGGTGGCGCTGGCAGTGACGGAGCGAGTTTTATAAGTGTATTGCCTGGCTGCAGCCAGGAGTAATTATAATTCCCTCACTGCAGCGTGCCCAATAGCCAGCACACATCCAAGTGACCCGTCTGGCGACCAATTATCCTAGGTGCAGTTCCCTGACTGACCTGAGGGTAAGGGGGGCGCCAGAGAGCTGCAAGTTCCTAAGTGGAAGTGGGATAATTATAAATCCCTGCAGTTTACTGGGTCGGACGGCAGCAGCCGTCGTGTGTGTGCGCGTTTTCGTCACATTTGCAGCAAGGAGGGATCACAAGCCGTGATACCCCGGGCTACTGGGTGGCGGACCGCGTGCCCGTTCATCACATATTGGTGGCAGAGCGGTGGGATTATAGAGCATTAGTGATCTGGTTTGAGCAATCATTCCATTCACTAAAAAAAAACTTGCACGGTTCTTCAGCGACCCTGCAACTAAAGTTTTGGAGAACAGACTCAGTGTTTATTAGTCCTGAGACAATTGTGTGTACTCGCGGTTACCCCTCCCTTCTCTTTGTTTTTCTATCCTATCTTTTATTTGGCAAACATGGCTACCATAGGAGCAAGTTGGTTCGAAAAGCAGAGCAAGGACACTCTTGTGGGAATCTGCAAGTACCACGGCCTTGTCCACACGAACCGAACCAAAGGCCAACTGGTCCAGGCCCTGAAGGAGCTGGGCGAGCATCGGAGCGTGGCGGGCGCAGGAGCCGGCCCAAGCCAAGGTAGTGCCGCAGGAGCAGAGGCCCAACCCCTGACTGCTTACACCCAGAGAGAGTTGGACCATTACCTGCAGGCGGCCCTGGAGGGACTCACCGCTGACAACCGGGAAGAACGCCTGAGGCTGATCCAGCAAGCTCAAGAGAGAGCCGACCAGCGAGAGGCCAAACAGCGAGAGGCTGAGAGAGCCGAGCGCCAAGCCCAGCGAGAGGCCGAGCGGGAGGCTGAGAGGGCCGAGCGGGAAGCTCAGAGAGCCCATGAACTGGAGCTGCTCAGACAAGGGGCAACGCCCTCCACAGCCCTGAGCGGTACACCCAGCAGCTCTCAGAGTCCGAAGCCCCGGCCGGAGCACTTTCCCGTGCTGGAAAGGGACGGAGACTTGGACACTTTTCTGCGGGCCTTTGAGAAAGTCTGCAGACAGTACCGGCTGCCTGCCGACCAATGGGCCAGGTACTTGACCCCCGGGCTAAAGGGCAAAGCTTTGGAGGCGTTCGCTTCCCTCGCGCCAGATCAAGACAGTGACTATGAGGCCATCAAGCAGGCCCTGATTGCCAAGTACCAGCTAACCCCTGAGGTATACCGAAAGAAGTTCCGGAACCTCCAACGTGGCCCACACGACAGTTATAGCGATGTGGTGCAAGGACTCAGGAACCACTTTGACCAGTGGATCCATGGACTGTCAGTTGACACCTTTGAGGAGCTGAAAGACCTGATGATCAAAGACCAGTTCCTGCATCTGTGCCCAGCAGAGGTCAGACAGTTCATCCTGGACCGAGAACCGGAGGACGCGGTCACAACAGCACGGATCGCCGACAGCTATGAGGCCAACCGGAAACCCGAGGTGCGGAAGCCCGTCACCACCGCTGGGGAGGGGGTAAGCCTGCAACCAACCCCAGTGCCCCTGCCAGTCGTCCCTCTGGAGGCACTATCCCCTTTGCCAGCGCCAGGCCTACATCAGACCCTCGCCAGTGTTTCTCCTGTAAAAGGACTGGTCACATTAGCGCCACCTGTCCGGAGAGGCAGAAGAACCCCCCAGCCAAGGCCTCCAGGCCCAACGCCTCTGTTCTTTTGGTGGGTGGTGTGGTGGGGAGGGTTGATGACAACGTGCAGCCCGTCCTCGTGGGGGCCCGTCTTGCTACAGGCCTCAAGGACACACGGGGCTGAACGAACCCTCATCCGACCCGAACTGGCGGCCCTGAAGAGTTGATTCCGGGGAAAACCTTAACTGTCACCGGGATTGGGGGCGTCCACTACCCCTTGCCGATAGCCCGAGTTTTCATTGACTGGGGTGCCGGGAGCGGGGTGAAGGAAGTGGGGGTGTCCGAAAACCTGCCCACTGATGTTTTATTGGGGACTGATCTGGGGAGGATGGTGGCGTACTATGTCCCTGACACCCCTTCCCAATCTGATGATAAGGTTAACGTTAACCATGATGATGATGTTGATGATGATGGGAAACTGAATGTGTTACCTGCCAATGCTTTGCGAAGTGATTATGCAACTGATAACCTTTCTTTCCCTAGGAATGATGTTGATAGTGATGTATCTGTGCCATCTGAAGCTGTTAACCCTTTCTCTGAAGTGGTAGATGTGTCCACAGGTACAGGAGCATTCAGTCACGTCGCTCTGCGGAGTGAGACGGCTGAGGAACCCTAGCAGGAGCAAGCGACAGTGCTCAAGGAAATGGGGAGGTGCATGGGAACCGTGAGGAAGGTGAAGCCATGACACTGACCAGTGCCACCGAGGAAGGTAACTGGCCCATAAGTAGCACTGCTCCTGAAGTGTTGGGGGTGGATGGGGAGGTAGAGCCCATAGCAGCGCAGGCTGATGGGTCTATAGAAATCCCCGGGGAGACTGCATATGTAGCTGCTGTCACCCGCAGTCAGAGTGCCCGGATCGCAGGTAGCGCCCTGCCATCTGGACCCTCCTCCTCTACAGGAGAGACTGAACCAGAGGTGGACCCAGAGCCGGTCCCAGAGGGTCCAGTGAGGAAGGAACCCTGACGTCACTTCTGGCTGCCTCCAGCCAGGAGTTCCAGGGCGCTCTGCACTCAGATGCGAGCCTGGAGAACTTGAGGCACCTCGCCGAGACGCCCACCTCCGTGACTGATAAGGAGAGGGTGTTCTGGGAACGAGGAAGGTTGTACCGGGAGACAGTACCCGGAGATTCCCAAAAGGAGTGGTTGAGGGAAAAACAGCTGGTCGTCCCGCACCAGTTCCGAGGTGAGTTGTTGAGGATTGCCCATGAGATTCCACTCGCTGGACACTTGGGGATCAGCAAAACTAAGGCACGGCTGTCTCAACACTTCTATTGGCCCAAGATGGGGACAGATGTGACTAACTACTGCCGCTCCTGTATCACCTGTCAAAGAGTGGGGAAGGCGGGGCCTGCTCTTAAGGCTCCCTGATCCTGTTGCCAGTGATAGAGGAGCCTTTCCAGAGGATCGCGGTGGACATTGTGGGCCCGCTGGCCGTCCCCAGCAGCTCTGGAAAGCAATACATCCTGACTGTGGTAGACTACGCTACCCGGTACCCGGAGGTGGTAGCTCTGTCCTCAACTAGGGCAGATAAGGTGGCAGATGCACTGGTGACCATCTTTTCACGGGTAGGATTTCCCAGGGAGATGCTTATCGATCAAGGGACCCAATTTATGTCTCGCCTAATGAAGGCTCTCTGCAGCAAAATGCAGGTGACGCGTATGGTATCAAGTGCGTATCACCCACAGACCAATGGTTTGTGTGAGCGCTTTAACGGTACCCTCAAACAGATGCTCCACATGCTGGTTGAGACCCAGGGACGCGATTGGGAGCGGTACCTCCCACACCTGCTATTTGCCTACAGAGAAGTCCCGCAGGCCTCGACGGGGTTCTCCCCTTCGAGCTCCTGTATGGTAGGCGAGTCCGGGGACCCCTTGGGTTGATAAGAGAATCCAGGGAAGATGAGCCAAACCCCACGGAAGTGTCCATCGTGGATTATGTCATGCGCTTCCGCGACAAGATGCAGACCTTGACGCAGTTGGTGCATGACAACATGACGCAGGCTCAGGCTGACCAGAAGCACTGGTACGACCAGAACGCCCGGGAGCGGACCTACCAGGTGGGTCAAAAGGTGTGGGTGCTGGTCCCCGTACCAAAGGATAAGCTTCAGGCAGCCTGGGAAGGCCCGTACGTCGTGCACCAACAGCTCAACCCAGCCACCTACGTGGCACGCTTGACCACACTCGGGGTAGGCGCAAGGCCTTTCACGTCAACATGATGAAGGCCCATCACGAACGTGAAGCCTGCGTCCTACCGGTCTGCAACCTGCCCGAGGACGGGGAAGAGGATCCCCTCCTAGACATGCTAGCCCAAGCCATGGCCAATGGGTTATCACGACGTGGCGAACCCGCTGAGGTGCGCATGTCGGATTACCGAGAGGTCATGCCTACGTAGCGCCCTCTAAAGGGGGGAGGTGTGATGATACTGTAGCTCCATGTCTTGTGCTGTTGCTAGAACTACAACCCCCACCGTTTGCAAGCACAGGGCAAAGTTACCTTCCTCCCTCCTTTTCTCTGCAGCTCACGCTTCCCTTCCCCCCTGTCAACCTGCAGTCAAGCTCAGTGTAACCTGAGCTACCAGTGCTGGAAGTTTTGCCGCTTCACCGCAGGGGTCCTCCATTGTCTGCACACGTGCTTTCTTCCTATAGCAGCCATTTTGGAGAATTCATTCTTTTTTGGTCAATAACACGGTGGGAGCATTCGCTAGAAACACGAAAGTTACTGTGTTGAACCATGCGACGACGGGCATCGTTCCCGTGGTACTGGTAAACCCGTAACTCCAACAGAACCCGAGAAATGGAATTCTCGGGTGCCCCATGTACTAGCCCACCCAAGTGTGGGCTCATTGGAACCGTCATTTTAGAGTAAGATCATTGATAGGTCTGCCGTTATTCTGCTAGGTTCACAGGACGAGTTATGGACCTTATGATATTGCAGAGCTCAAACCATAGCTTGTAGCCAGGGGAGGTGGCCAGAAAACCAGCCCTTTTTGTGAGGTCAGAAGCTGACATGCATAAGTCTTGCAGTGAAGTTCCTTAGGCACTTTCTGCTGGGATGTCCTGACTAACAGATCTGCCAATGAACTATGACGTGTGGCTCCTTCCCCCAGCCTGGCTTGCCTATGCATATGTAACTATCATGTGAGTTATCTTTCATTCTTAATCCCATGTTATTTTATAACTGCATCTGTACATAACGATATTGTCTCAGTTTGTTACATCTTCTTATGTTATATAAGCACTGCCTGTTTTTAAGGAATAAACCTATAAATTTATTAGTTTGTTTCTCCTGCTCTATAAACGAATTTGCACGTGCCTGAAGCACTACGCTACTGTTTTGAGGTTGCTACGGACCCTCTTGATAAATTGTTCATCAAAAGCCGTAGCTGGTGGCAGCTAAAAGGAAGGGGTGTAAAGTGTTAATCTATTGGGTGGCTCTGGCAGTGACGGAGCGAGTTTTATAAGTGTATTGCCTGGCTGCAGCCAGGAGTAATTATAATTCCCTCACTGCAGCGTGCCCAATAGCCAGCACACATCCAAGTGACCCGTCTGGCGACCAATTATCCTAGGTGCAGTTCCCTGACTGACCTGAGGGTAAGGGGGGCGCCAGAGAGCTGCAAGTTCCTAAGTGGAAGTGGGATAATTATAAATCCCTGCAGTTTACTGGGTCGGACGGCAGCAGCCGTCGTCTGTGTGCGCGTTTTCGTCACATTTGCAGCACGGAGGGATCACAAGCCGTGATACCCGGGCTACCGGGTGGCGGACCGCGTGCCCGTTCATCACACTTAGTATAAACATTTGGCCAAACATTTTAAAGCCCACCAACCATCGTCAAGGTGGTCTCATTTCTGGTGAGTCCCTGACCTAATTTGAACATACCTCTATTAGGCTGATATCTGAATTTCTGGGTGAACATGCACCGCTGTCAGTAATGCCTGCATTTATGGGTAAAGTAGGGACCTGGTGTAATTAAAATCACCACCTGGTGGGGGCGGAGTGCTCGGTCAGCAAGCTAACATTCAATAGACAAAAAAACCTGACTGGCACATCCAGACTAATGTGAACTAGGTGCAAACCAAGGGAAGCTACCCCCATGTAAAACATAGAAAAAAAAGGCTGCACTCAAGCATACTAAAGCATGACAACATGGAATATATGAAATTTAGAATAGCAATATGGCTTTGGAATATAAGGAAAAATTTGAGACGCTTAGTATAAACATTTGGCCAAACATTTTAAAGCCCACCAACCATCGTCAAGGTGGTCTCATTTCTGGTGAGTCCCTGACCTAATGTGAACATACCTCTATTAGGCTGATATCTGAATTTCTGGGTGAACATGCACCTCTGTCAGTAATGCCGCATTTAGGGTAAGTGGGACCGTGTAATTAATCACATGGGGGGGCGGAGTGCTGGGCAAGAATAAACAAAAACATGCCTCCAGAATGTGAAGGTCAACAGGAATACCCATGTAAACTAGAAAAAAGTGCATAGATAAAGCAGAAATGAATTAATTAGAGCAAATGGTTTGAATAGGAAAATTGAGTTAGTAAATTGGCAACTTAAGCACAACCATGTCAGTGTTTTTTGGTGGTCCGCTAATGTGAAATATCTTGTGATTGATTCGGCAGCTTGCTATGCCGATAGGGTAAGTGGTGGGATAAAATCCCTGTGGGGCGAGTGCTGCGAAGTAATCAATAGAAAAACGTGGCAATCAGCTAATGGAATGTGCAAACAGGGAGCTCCCTGAAATGAAAAAGGGCAAAGCTATAAATAACTGGAAATATGAAATTAATAGCATAGTTGAAAGAAATTGGACTTAGTATAAAATTGGCAACTTTAAGCCCAACTCGTAGGTTTTTTGGGGTCCGACAAGTGAACTATCTTGGTGTATTGATTTCTGGACATCATCAAAGCCTGCTTGGGTAAAGAGGGAGTGTTAATCCCTGGTGGGGGCGGAGTGCTGGCAGCAAGAAATTCAATACAAAAAAACCTGCGCACATCCAATTGGAACTGGTGAACCAGGGAATCCCATGAACTAGAAAGGGCCCAGCATACTAAGCATGAATGGAATTATAAATTTAGATGCAATGGCTTTGGAATTAAGGAAATTTGGACGTAGTATAAACATTTGGCCAAACATTTAAAGCCCACCAACCATCGTCAAGGTGGTTCATTTCTGGTGAGTCCCTGACCTAATTGACATACTCTATTAGGCTGATATCTGAATTTCTGGGTGACATGCACCCTGTCAGTAAGCCTGCATTAGGGTAAGTAGGGACCTGGTGTAATTAAATCACCACCTGGTGGGGGCGGAGGCTCGTCGCAAGCACATTCAATAGACAAAAAAACTGACTGGCACATCCAGACTAATGTGAATAGGTGCAAACCAAGGGAACTACCCAGTAAAAATAGAAAAAAAAGGCTGCATCAAGCATACTAAAGCATGACAACATGGAATATATGAAATTTAGATAGCAATATGGCTTTGGATATAAGGAAAAATTTGAGCGCTTAGTATAAACATTTGGCCAAACATTTTAAAGCCCACCAACATCGTCAAGGTGGTTCATTCTGGTGAGTCCCTGCAATGTGAACATACCTCTATTAGGCTGATATCTGAATTTCTGGGGAACATGCACCTCTGTCAGTATGCCTGCATTATGGGTAAAGTAGGGACCGTGTAATTAAAATCACCACCTGGTGGGGCGGAGTGCTCGGTCGAAGCTAACATTCATAGACAAAAAAACTGACTGCCATCCAGACTAATGTGAACTAGGTGCAAACCAAGGGAACTACCCCATGTAAAACATAGAAAAAAAGGCTGCACTCAGATACTAAGCATGACAACATGGAATATATGAATTTAGAATAGCAATATGGCTTTGGAATAAAGGAAAAATTGAGACGCTTAGTATAAACATTTGGCCAAACATTTTAAAGCCCACCAACCATGTCAAGGTGGTCTCATTTCTGGTGAGTCCCTGACCTAATGTGAACATACTCTATTAGGCTGATATCTGAATTTGGTGAACATGCACCTCTGTCAGTAATGCTGCTTTAGGGTAAAGTAGGGACCTGGTGTAATTAAAATCACCACTGGTGGGGGCGGAGTGCTCGGTCAGCAAGCTAACATTCATAGACAAAAAAACCTGACTGCACATCCAGACTAATGTGAACTAGGTGCAAACAAGGGAAGCTACCCCCATGTAAAACATAGAAAAAAAAGGCTGCACTCAAGCATACTAAAGCATAAAAAATGGAATATATGAAATTTAAAATACCCCAATAGGCTTTGGATAAAAGGGAAAAATTTGAGACGCTTATTTAAAACTTTTGGGCCAAACTTTTAAACCCCCCAAACCTCGTCAAGGTGGTTTTTTTGGGAGTCCTGCCCTAATGTAAAATACCTTATTGGGGCAAAATTCGAATTTCTGGGTAAAATGCACCTTGTCAGTAACCCTGCATTTAGGGTAAGTGGGACCTGGGAAAATTAAATCCCCCCCTGGTGGGGGCGGAGGCTCGGTCAGCAAGTAACATTCAATGACAAAAAAACCTGAACACCCCACTAAGTGAATAGGTGAAAAACCAAGGGGGAAGCTCCCCCCATGTAAAAATAAAAAAAAAAAAAATCTGATAAGCCAAAGCATGAACATGGAATTTGAAATTTAGAATAGCAATAGGGGTTGGAATTAAGGAAAATTTGGACCTTGTAAAAAATTTGTCCAAACTTTTTAAAAGCCCCCAACCATGGGGAAGGTGGTTTTTTCTGGTGGTCCTGCCCTAATGTGAAATCCCTCTTTTTAGGTGATTTTGTTTCGGGGGTTTGAACATGCCCCTCTGTCAGTAATCCCTGATTTAGGGGTTTAAATAGGGATGGTGTAATTTTTTCATGTTTTTACTTGGGGGTGCTTCATTGGTTTCCCCCTAGTTCACATTAGTTGATGTGCAGTGGGTTTTTTTGTTATTGAATTTTTGCTTGTGACGAGATCCGCCCCAAGGTGGTGATTTTAATTACCCCAGGTCCCCCCTTTACCAAAAATGCAGGCTTTATGACGAGGTGCTGCCCCCGAAATTCAGTATCCCCTAATGGGGTATGTTCACTTGGGTAGGGACTCCCCAGAAATGAGCCCCTTGACGTGGTTGGTGGGCTTTAAATGTTTGGCCAAAATTTTTATACTAAGCGTCTAAAATTTTTCCTTTATTCCAAACCCATATTGCTTTCAAAAATTTTAATTTTTCCTTTTGTCATGTTTAGTATTTGAGTGCCCCCTTTTTTTTCTATGTTTTAAGGGGGGGAGTTCCCCTTGGTTTGCACTAGTTCCTTAGTTGGATTTTCCCATCAGTTTTTTTGCTTTTGAATGTTAGCTTGTGCGGCACCCCGCCCCCCCCAGGGGGTGATTTTAATTAAAACCCGGCCCCTATTTACCCATAATTGCAGGCATTCTGACAGAGGTGATGTTCACCAAAAATTTTCGTATCAGCAAATAGAGGTATGTTCACTTTTAGGTCAGGGTCCCCCAGAAATGAAAACCCCCTTGCGGGGTTGGTGGGCTTTAAAATGTTTACCCAAATGTTTTTACTGCGTCTAAAAATTTTCCTTATATTCCAAAAGCATTTGTTTTTAAAAATTTAATATTCCATTTTTGTCTTTTTTTGTTGCTTAGTGCGCTTTTTTTTCTATTTTTTACATGGGGGTAGCCCCCCTTTGGGTTTTGCCCCCTAGTTCCATTAGTCTGGATGTGCCAGTCGGGTTTTTTTTTGTCTTTTTTTTTTGTCTATTGAATGTTGTTTTTGAGAGACCCCGCCCCCAGGTGGGATTTTTTTTACCCGGCCCCCTACTTTACCATAAATGCGGCATTACTGACAGAGATGCAGTTCACCCAAAAATTCAGTTAGCCAATAGAGGTATTTACATTAGGTGGGGTCACAAAAAAATGGACCCCCTTGACGTTGGTCGGGGGGTTTTTAAATGTTTGGGCCCAATGGTTTATAAAAAGGTTTAAAAATTTTTTCCCTTTACCCCCAAACCCTATTGTTTTCAAAATTTAATATTCCTGTTTATGCTTTAGATGCTTGAGTGCAGCCTTTTTTTTTTTATGTTTTACATGGGGTTGCTTCCCTTGGTTTGACTAGTTACATTAGTCGGGTGTGCGTGGGTTTTTTTTTGTGTATGAATGTTAGCTTGCTGCCCGGCCCCCGCCCCCACCGGGGTGTTTTAAATTAACCAGGTCCTTTTTTTCCCCATAATGCGGCATTATGACGGGTGCAGTTCACCCAGAAATTCAGTTTCAGTAATAGAGGTATGTTAATTGGTCGGGGATCCCCCAGAATGAGACCACCTTGACGTGGTTGGTGGGTTTAAAAATGTTTGGCAAATGTTTTAAAAGGGGTGTAAAATTTTTCCCCTTTTTCCAAACCATATTGTTTCTAAATTTCTTTTTATTCCATGTTGTCTGCTTGTAGTTGAGTGCAGCCTTTTTTTTAATAAGATTTTGGCTGGGCATTCAGCATAATAAACACCCCTTGTAGAGTGGTGATTTGGCTCTATCGGAAATTTCCTGGTTCATCATGATTTTTAAAACGAAAAGTCTTCTTTGTTAGAAACCCCTTAAAAAATCCGCGGGGGGAAAGAAACCTCCTTTTTCCTTACATTTTTGTTGGCTTTTTTTCTTTGGGGGTTTCATGGGACTGTGAACGGAATATCACAAAGGCTAGGTGACGTTTTCCCAATTAGGGTTGCGAGGGGAAAAATTTTCCCTAAAAGGAATGACCCGTAAAGATTTGCAATGTTTTGAACAATCTTTTTAAGACTATCCAAAATTTTTTTGAAAAATTAGTTTAAATTTAAATTTTGGGGCCCGGGTTTTTCTAGGGAAAGGGGTTTATTTTGAAGTAGTTGATTTGGGGTTTTTTTTGCCTAATGTTCTTTTTGGATTATTCTAGGCTTACCCCCGTCCTGGAATTTTTAAACCCCTTGTTTTTTTTTCCAACGGGGAAATTTTCGAACGCTTTTTTTGGAAAAAAAACTGTCCATAGGTTTCCATAATGTTTTTTGGGGGGTGCGAGAGGATGATGTAGGGGGGGTTTTGTAGCGTGGGTTTTTCTTTTAACGAGTATTAATAAACACCTAGGAGATGTGAAAATCGATAAATAAAGAAATCAATTCCCCTTTCAAATTTGTATTTAGAGGTTTTTTGATTTTCATTGAGTTTGATGATAATTTAAAGATTTTATCGACCCTTTCCCGTGAACATGACATCTTATGATTGCCCATTTTTGATCTGTTTATATGGGTTTTCTTTTCCTAAAAAATACCTTCCCCGCTCCAGAAAAGGTTGGATTGAGGGGGCAAAGCCCCCCCTGCTTTCTTGAAATTGGAGGTAAATTTTCCATTGAAGGAAAAGTATTTGTTCAAAACAAATTTAATGGGGTTTAAACGTTCTAATCCCCCTATCGATATTATAGTGTTAATATTGTAAGCTGGGGGCCCTCCTGATGTTTATGGATGAATTAAAGTGTTAACGGGCGTTGTTGTGGCCTTCAAATCCCTCAGGTGCCGTGTGCCTTTTAAAAAGGGGTTTTGGGGGCAAAAAAGTTT